>KZ651989.1:145236-157402 GCA_001010745.2 Gerris buenoi | reverse complement strand
TGGCCGCCATCTTGAAAATATAATGTGGAAAATTTTAATACTTCGATATTCCTTTTCTACACTTTAAGACCTTTAAATTGATGTATAACATGTCATACTGACTAAAACCGTTTTGTTTAGTCGTCCGCCATATTGGCCGCCATCTTGAAAAAATTAAGTGTGAAATTTTATTAGTTACATATAATTTTCCTCTTCTTAAAGACCTTTAAAACGATGTATAACACATTATGCTCACTAAAACTATTTTTTGTAGTCTGCCGCCATATTGGCCGCCATCGTGAAAATATTTAGTGTAAGATTTTCAAAAACTATACAGTTGTCACAAATGCTGGGATGCATCTTTGTGCCAAAATTCGTTGAAATCGGTCAATTTTTTACTCCAGTTATCGTTGGACAAACAAACACACAAACTTTTAAAATTCCAAGTCTCTGAAATAAAGAACTCACTGTGCTCGTTCAATTAATTTTAGTACTGCGTTTGATCTACTATAAAGAATCTGCGTATGGTCTATTATGTGCTCAAATTATGATCTAAATCTGCGTATGGTCTATTATCTGCTCACATTACTATCTAAATCTGCGTATGATCTTTTGCCTCATCCTTTTCATCACTGATCTATTGATCAGCCCATAAGAAACAACAATAATAATAATAATAGCAAACAGGAAATAAAATTCATTACAAAAAGTACATAAATAAAAATTATTTATTATGTTTAAAAAAGTATACAAAGTTTTGGATTATAAAAAAAATAAACAAAAGAAGAAATAGAAGGNTGCATAATATGTATTTCGTATAAGTAACTTCTAATGTGTTAAATATGTATTATTATCAGTTAATTTATTTAATATATTTTGTATAATTAGTGTTATCATACTTACTTTTTTAATTGTGTTAATATTCAGGTCCTCCTATTGTATTCATTGATTAAATTTTATTTATTCATATGTTGAGAGAATTAATTCTCTTTGGACTTGTTATTTGCATATTTTAGTAGTTAACATGTTTTCTCTTTGCTTTCTTTCGGTTTTATTTCTAAATACATATTTTATTGTATTAAATGTCAATTTTACTGATCTTACTTACTTTATGAATTCATGTTTATTCTTAGGCGCTGATAATGGTCTTAAGAAGGCTGAAAGCTGTTTTGTGAAAATAAACTATTTTGAATTTACTTGAATTGAAAATGTTTGATCCCTTAAAAATTACCTCAATACACCTATATTTAACCTACAATATGAATTCAAGTGAATCATCATTCAATTGTGAATTTATAAAAATTCTATAAAAAACAGAAATAAAATAATAATCTTTATACAATAAAAAATAATAAGAGGTAAGCTTAGTTAGATATCGCCGCACGTCGGATTTACGTCGGATTTTAGATCTGCTTCAGAAATGTTCGTTCATGTGAAAAATTGATGTTTATTAATTGGATGATATTTCATCAAATTCATCTCAAAATTAAAATCGTTTGCAGAAAACTCTTCGATCAGTTTGCATTTGTAAAGAAGATACTGCGTTTTCAAGAGTTTTCAAAATCGTTTTGAAAACGGTTGTAGTATTGAATACCCCATGGAAACGGTGATTTTAAAACTTATTGAGTTCAAGGTCACAAGAGCAAATTATTAGTTTTGCATTGAAAATGTTCTAAAAAAAAATAGCATGAAAACGAGTATTGAATTGAAAACTGAATTGAGATAAGCACAGTAGGTACGGTAAGCAAGAGTATTATAACATGACTTAACTAAATCTAGTCTGGGAGTTTATAGTTTGCATAATGGTTGTGAACACTGCTTTAGAAACTCCTAATTGAAACAGTTCCGGTTTGAAACTAAAACAGTTTTCAAAACGGTTTTGAGAACTCGTGAAAACGTTTTCAGAATTCACAAACCATTTTTGGCAGTATTAAAAAATATTTCCTTCCATGCAATTTTTCCATACGCATGCGGTGGTCTTAATTCTAAATTAAGATTAATTATGTACTTAATTAAGAAACCATTAATCATGTGCGGTCTTTAAGAGTTGCTGGATAGTAGTAGTAGTAGTAGCCAAGATTATGTTTTTTCTATTAATAATATTGATAGTAAATTCAAACTTGGAACTCTCAGTCAGAAAACAAAGATATTATTAAGTTATCATTTATTAAGTAATAATATATTAATTTATCAAATATTTATATTTATGAACAATAATAGTTGCTACTTTTCTGTATATTACTTATTACTTGTTTATCTCTATGATTATTATTATATCGAAATTCAAGATAATTTCTAATTATAGAGTTGCATTTAAGTGGATGGGAAAGTGGAATTGTTCAGTATTTAACTGCATGCAAGTTCGTTTGTCGTCAGTGTTGCATTATGCATTGTTTTCAAGTTAATAGTAGGAGTCCGAGTGTGTAAATGAAAGTACGTGGATTGCTTCTTATGTTTACTATTAACACAAAAACACATTATCTGATAAGTAATTTCTTCATGATAAGTCACATTGAAAAACTATTATTATTTCCTACATGGAAAAATGAAATGAGATACGTATGTAAATGAGTTAATAGATATTAATTAATATATTATATTTGCGTATGACAACACCCGTGTGTGAAAGTATCTTTAAGGATTCTTAAATAAATAAGTTTTAATTGTTGCTTACTTTAATATCTATTTTGTATCTATATTATTTTTATTATGTTTTGATTAAGTTGGCTAATGCTAGGCGTTTTTATGCAATATTAGAAGGCTATATTTGTTAATTAATTTCTATTAGTTTATAAAATTAAAGAAAATTTAACATTATTAACAGTAGGAGTAATGAAAAGATTTTTTAAGTCCACGTAATGAAAAAATGGATTTTAGCTACGGTTTTTAGGCTCTTAAGTTACTATTTTACAGCCTACTACAGAAAAAAACAAATTTAGCTGCTTAGAAAGGAGTAAACATAAATCAAAAGTAAAATAATATTGGTTATAGTACTGCGAATGAAATATTATCACATCATATTCTCTTTTCTCACTTCTCGGTTCTCGCCACTGATTAGATTAACAGCCCAAAAGAAAAAAATCGGGTACTTAGCACCTTTGATCTATTCCTTACTTTGGAGTCCATTGCAAAATCAGCATTGGGCGTGGTCAGTACTTAGACGGGGTGATCTTTATGAACTAACAGTTTTTTATTTAATTTTTCAAAAAATATTATACATTATTTTTATTTCATTTGCAGAAAATGATTTTTCAATTATTTTAATTTTGGCGGTGGACAGGTGTAAACAAACTTGCACGTTTAAAAAAAGTACACACTAATTAATAATTATGTTCACTTATAACTTTTAAACTAATTAATGGAATTTCATAGTTTTTTTAGATATGACGTCAAAAACGTTTTTATACTTTCGGTATTATCAACCGTCAAAAATCGATAAATTCAAAATGGCGGCCAATGTCATAATTAAGTTAAGTGGATTTGTTTGTCTTACAGAGAGGTACATTCGTGACAAATTTCAACTCGATGAGACCACCTTTTGATAATGTAAGGATTTTTTAAATTTATTTTGACTTAACAAACTGGGTTCAAGATGGCGGAAAATGTACAACCTTCTAGGTTCTATACCCTGGGCTACGATGCTAACTCACATGCTAAACGTCATGAAAACTACTACACCCAAAAAGGATATAGTTTAGTTAAAATCACGAAAAAAAAATAAATAAATAAGTCAAAACAAATATGTAGGTACTTTTTCTACCTTAGCTCGCCTAAAAAATACAGGGAATAAAATTCATAACAAAAAGTACATAAATAAAAATTATTTATTATGTTTAAAAAAGTATACAAAGTTTTGGATTATAAAAAAAATAAACAAAAGAAGAAATAGAAGGTAAGAAAAAAAATATATTTACAAAAAGAAAAAAAAAAGAAAAAATAATACATCAATACTGGCAGAATAATTACCGCTATATCATAAAAATTGATAAACATATAATACGGTAAAAAAAATTATTCAGTTCAATTCTTAAATCTATCAAAACTTTCAGAGCTAAAAAACTTTCATTCGAAATAGTTATAAAAAGAAAACAGACATCCCTGTCATTTTTACAGACAATTATTGTACAATATATATAAATAGAGAGAGAGAGAGAAAAAAATATAAATACTAATAAGAAAGAAATCTAAAAGAAAAGAATTAAAGTTGTAAAAAAGTTGTTCCTTGTTTCATTGTATTTGAACGAGAACAAAACCAAGGAAACAATTCCTTTTTACTTTTTGATCAATTTTAAGAGCACTCAGTTTTTTACAAGATAATATTGAGATGAGAATTATTTATAAATAAATAAACTCTCATCACTGAAGATATTGCATCAAGACTCGCAATTCAATCTAAATTAACAATATTCGATTTCTAAAAATGAGGTTTGAAATTGTTAACAAAAGTAAATTTATAAACTACAACTTTTTATTATTTGCAAAACATATAAGTGATAAAAAGTTAGACAATTAATAGATATCGTTATTATTAATATCTAAAAATTAGTCCAAGGCAATATCTTCAGATGCAATATATAAAATAGGATAAATGGCAAATTTATTAAATGCACATTGTCCTTGGTTAAATATGAACTAAATAGTTTTATATTAGATTATCATTAAATAACCTATGATTATAAATTTTAATGAAACGTTAGTTATATTTTTCAATTAGCTGTTATTTGTTGTAAATTAACAGAAATTTGATTAACAAAACACTCTATTCCTAAAGTATTCATTACTTCATCTAATGATATAGTTCTTGGTATCTAATGATACCAAGAGTTAGTTCTTAGTATCCAATGTTATTAGTTCTTAGGATCCTTCTTAGAATTCAATGATAATAATTATTAGGATCCTTCTTAGAGTCCAATAATATTAATTTTATAGGATTCTTTTCAGTATCCATTGATATTAATTCTTAGGATTCTTCTTAGTATCCAATGATATTAGTTCTTAGGATCCTTCTTAGTGTCTAAGGATATTATTTTTTAAGGATATTCATAGCGGCCAACGCTAATTTTTGCAGGATTTGTCAATAACTATTAGTTATTAGAGCAGTATCTTCAGTCGATCCAATATTATACAGCTTATTAAGGATCTTCACGTTTAAAATTCTCTTAGTTCTTAAAATTCTTAGCATTTATCTAGATCTTTCTAGACTAAGATTAATCTGGGGTTTTTAATGCTAATGATATAAATTCAAATGGTTCTCTATAGATTAAAAAGTATATTAAATGTATTCCTGGCTTATTGAATATACATTATTATTTATTAAGGATCTTCTTACCGTCAGGTTATGTTAAAGAACAATTAGGTTAGAACTAGGGTCATAAGGATCTTAACCAATAAGCAATGATAATTCTTTAAAAATATCCAAGGCAGGTTAATTAGATACTTCATTAAAACAGAAGACAAAAAAAATGTTAATTTTCAAATAAGAATTAATTTATTTTAAGAGCATTTATGATTGGAACTAACTTCAAAATAGTAAAAAACAAATACTGAAAAATCATTAAAACCAACGTTAAGTCTAATATATGTATTACTAAACCTGAGTGAAAAAGAGAGATTGATTATTAAATTAACAAATAATTGAGAATTCTATCTGCTAACCAACAAGTAATTTAGCATTGCTATATTTCAATCAAGTTTGGAAAAATTAGCTAATAAAACCTTTATTTCAAAAGCTGATTGTTAAACCTTAAAGATTATAGCTAATAAAACCTTTCTTTCGAAAACTGATAGTAAAACATTCAAAATTATAGCTAATAAAACCTTTCTTTCAAAAACTGATCATAAAACCTTAAAGATTATAGCTAATAAAACCTTTCTTTCAAAAACTGATTATAAAACTATAAAGATTATAGCTAATAAAACCTTTTTTTCAAAAACTGATTAATAATAATCAAAACAACATTTTACACGAATTAATAATCATTTAAAGACACTAAGTTTGAAATTTAAGTATTTTTTGGTTAAAGGTTTCACTTTTTTATAATATTAAAAAACTTTTTATTATTTATATAAATAATAGGTTATTTAATTGATAAAGCATATTTTTGATAAAAGTTTGATTCTTATCAAAATGTTGCTTATTTTAAGGTTACTCGTTGGATTAGGAAATGAAGTATTAACTAACGTTTTTTAAATAAGGACAAAGCGATTCTTAAACGGTGGAATGATGCCAATTATTAGAATGTTTTGAACGGGGTAAATTGTTTTAGTATCCTGTGTTGGGAGGTCCGTAGGAGGGCTTGGGGGCAGGGTAGCCTGTAGGTCCGGTGGGCTGATAACTGCTGCCCCCGGGCTGATATCCAGGAACTTGATCGGGGTATCTAGCCTCACCTTCGTATTTGACATCGGCGTTGAATCCGTTCTTCCAGTCAGCGGTGTATGTCACAATCTGTGTCCTTCCGTCAGGAAGAGCTACCCTGTATTCACCTCGGACTACGTCTCCGTCGCTAATAGCGTTGTGGGAATAGTCAGTTCCGTAGTAATCATCCTTCACAGCATAGTTGAAGTCAAATGGCATACCTGGCTCGTGATGATGATGATGATCCTTGAAAGAAAACGAAAAGAACTGCATTAGATAAACACATTTAAATAAAAAATATCCACATAATAAAATAATTTCTAGTTGAAGGATGCACAGAGAAAACTAATGTCTTTAAATGCAAAAATTTAAACTTGACATAATCAAGTATAGATTTTACAATCATTTATTGATGTAATGAACATTCTCAGTCCTTTTTCAAATCTGCAGAATACTTTCAGTTTTTAAGAGTTATAATTCTCAGGAGCAACTCCCAGGAAGTAAAATAAAATTCCATCTTTAATTTACTAACTAAACAAATATAAATATGTCATAAATTTACAAGTACATAATTTCTCTTCTTGACTGCATAAAAAGAACATTGGAAAGAAAACAAATTAAAAATAATTATGTTTTAGAGTTTTAATGTTTGTTAGTATTGACTAATTACGAGAAAATACTTTTAAAATAATATATATATNTTTATTTATATATTTTTTTTTACTATTTGTAAAATACATTTTTAGTTTTTAAAAATAAAACCAAAATTATAAGATGGATAGAACTTTTTATATACTACGTATTAAATTTTCTGTTGACTAAATAAAAAATCATAAATTTGAAACTCGTCAAAATGAAGATCGTAAATATATGGGCCATATCATAACAAATAAAATAACTTGAGGTTTCTTTCTGAACTAACTTTCCACACCGCAAAATTTGCTGATAAAGAAATTAATTTTTGCTGAAAGATGGCTAAAAGTATCAAAACAATGCGTTCTGAGGTATTCTAAATGTTTCAAATGTCTAGCTACTCGGGTAGTTAGTTAAAAATCGATTGCAAGATTTTTACTGGACCCAAAAACAAACATACAAACAAACAAACAAAAAAGAAATCAAACTAATAAAAAAAGTAGTAAAAAAAAGTTTGAAAATGATCCAAAAAGAGTCACGAAATATAACTTTTTGTTTTATTAAAACAACCCTGAAATGAAGCAGTTCATAGTATTTCATTTTTAAATATCCCCTGCTGATTAAAAAAATAAGAGATTAACAATTTAAAGGGGGCAACAAAAATTTTAAAAAAATAATAGTCTATCTAAAATAAAGAATATAAAAAATAGTTAGTAAAGAGGCCTTTATTTCAATGTTTTCTCGGGTAAAATATACATATTTTATTTAGTATATATAAAAAATATAAAATGCAGAGTTAAATAATAGTTACGAAATAGTAAAAATATGGGTTAAATATATATACTTAAACTATAGATTTGTACCAATCTAGACACACAATACAGATACAGCAACTGGCTAACTATAGCTTCCTCGTTAAATATATCTAATCTTGTTGTACGCCATAATTTCCGAATTAATTATCAATTAGACGAGAGGTGGTTAGACTAAACATGCAATACCAAATCAATAATTTATCGATTCGATATCCGTGGTCCAGAACCCCTAAAATATAACTACTATCATATACAAATAATATCTGAAATAGGTCCTTGTTTATGTTTATTTTATTTATATAAGTATGATTATCATAAGTATAAGAAGATGCATATTAAGGAAACTTTATATAAAAAGAGGAAACCTAAGAATACGCAAATTTACACTTTAACGTTAAATTAATTTTATTTTTTATTTTCAATGAACACATAATTCTTTTTAAGGACTTCATTTTAATAACTCGTATGAGTTATGGTGTTTAGTAGAACTTATACATCATATCATTTAAGATTTTGAAAATTTTTAAATGGGCCTGTTTATTTCATAAGAGTTAAGACCTCATCGAAAGACAATCTTTCATGTAATTACACCTATTGAATCGTTTCTTCATATCTAAATATATATTTATTTTTTTATCTGAGGATATCAAGTAATGGATACTACTGGGAGAGGTAAGTTTTAGAAGAAAAAACATATTGAGCCTGAGGGAGGTAAATCATGAGAGAACGTGTCGGTTAGTAAGAAGGATCGGCCCAATCCATCTTATAGTAGCCCTGTTTGACCCCAGCTCGGAGTTAAGCAGAATGTACTTCTTACATCCGAAGCTTCCTCGTTGTGCAATTCCTCATTCCTTCCAGTTCAAATAACTTGAGGGTTGTCCGTAATAAATCCCGTCATGATAACATAAGTAGCACAGTAACAAAAACAAACCCAACTCACCTACAACTATATATAATGATATGATAACATAACTAGAACAGTAACAAACTCAATACACCTACAACTATATACAATGATAACATAACTAGAACACAAACTCAATACACCTATTACTACGTTTCTATTAATACACCTATTACAATACACCTACATATTACTAAATTTATATTGATAACCAACTAAATACACCTACAAATATATAGGTATTGGTATTTATAACATAACTAACACAATAACGAACCCAATAGACCTTAAACTATTAATAATGTCAACACATCTAGAACAATAACAAACCCAATACACCTACAAATATATATAAGGATAACAAAACCAGAACAATAATAAACCTACAACTGTATATAATGATAACATAACTAGCACAATAACAAACCCAATACACATACTAAATATCTTAACAAAATAATCTGAATTATTCACAATCTATGTTAGTCTGTAATACAGTTAACATAAATTTACTAAAATCTTTAACATATAAAAGGACAAATCTCTGTACCAAGGATCTCGCCAAAACCAAATCTGAACCGTATTATGGATATGCCCCAATGTGAAGGGGACGGTGAGAGAAGAAAAATGAAGAGACTTGTCCCAATTCAATACCAAATGATTAGATCAATGCGTGCAATAAGCAAAAAAAGAGAAAAATGGGAATAGAAGAATTGTTGTAGAAAGTGGTAATAAAAGTATGATGTTAAAGAGTAATGAATTAAAATGGAAATGGGCAGGACACGTATACCGTATGAAACAGGAAAGATGGGTGAGACTAGTAGCAGAATGGACGCCA
Organism: Gerris buenoi; assembly: GCA_001010745.2. Classification (NCBI taxonomy): domain Eukaryota; kingdom Metazoa; phylum Arthropoda; class Insecta; order Hemiptera; family Gerridae; genus Gerris; species Gerris buenoi. Next base: position 147,878 of record KZ651989.1, on the reverse strand, counting down.
TATGGATACACAAGGAGCAAAGGATGGCTGGCTATATGATGGAGAGATGAATTCGTGGATAGATTAAAAAGAGTCTGGCATAGAACGGCATCAGATAGGCATAGATGAAAGATAGTAAAAATGAATTAAGCTGATAAACTCCTTTACCCATAACGTAGGGAGGCTTTTTCGAAAGAAGTGTCTATAAAGCTATATATTATTATAAAGTAAACATAAAACAATAATTATTGACGAAAATGCAAATAACGAGTTTTTTTTGTGTCACTAATGTGTTGTTTTTCATTATAATAAGCGAATGTTGTTGTTGTTATTAAGTAACAACAAAATCTAATATAAACAATCTAAATATAAAATATTGATTTAATAATAGTTTTATATTTTATTTTATTTAATTCATTCATGCGATATTTTAAAATACAAACAAGCAGATTTTTCATTATGTCTAATCTTAGAACTATTTTTTTCTATTTCTGAAAGATTTTAAGAAAAAAAATCCTTCACATCAAGTCACGGATTGAAAGTAATAAGATTCAACCATTTTTACGTTTTTTTCCAATAATTTATTTTCTATTAAATACGATATTATGACAGAATCGGTTGTGTGAATTCTGCCAGAGGCCACGAATAATATGAATATTACATTATGGCACGGACACGGCAGGATAACTATAATCTTATGACAAACGTCAAAATATTTTACTTACATTTTAAAATTGGTATAAAAAGCAAAATCTCGTTTTTTTTTAGATTGAAAAAAAATTAAAGTTCACGTCATAACTCTATAAAATAAATCGATACTACAATTAAATATTAAATTAAAATCAATGAAGTTTTATTTAACTTACTGTATTAAATATTATTTTACATTTATTATTTTTCCTTCGAGCTTATCGAAGGTATCGGAAGCTACGTCATAATTAGCCCATTATTGGTCCCATATAAGTTTCAACCTTTTGCACCTATTTGTTTCTCTTTGGCATGCACACAAACACACATTTATTCATTCCTATATCTATAAAAGTAATCATTTGCGTTATTTAAAATTTGGAGAGTTTGTCGGAAGTAGCTCGCAGATAGCTCGAGATTAATTTCAGCCGTTTGCGCTCTTTAAATTTTGATTATTTGATACTTTAATTTATGCAAAAAAAAAGTAAAAACGTAGGCAAATTCAATAAATTTGACAAAAAAGAGATTGTAAAAGCATAAAACCATTAAAAATAACGAAATAGGAAGCGAGAAAGCTATATGCCACACTAATTGACGGTTTTGATTTAATAAATGACCGAGTTAAACTATTTCAGGGTTAGGGGCCTGGGTGGCTCGGAAGCTAGAGCACTTGCCTTGCGATAAGGCAAGTTAAGCAGCCTTGAGCAGGATTAGAAGTTGGATGGGCGACCGCTTCTGATTCTGATCACAGCTCTGGGTTCAATTCCCGGACTAAACCCCTGCTCAATGTCCACCCAGCATTGTTTAAACAAATGGGAAGCTCCTCGAAAGAGTGGCGCCACCAGGTTTCGGCCTGGAAACCATGATGATGACACTCTTGGTTGTAATACAACCAGGAGGGCAGTCATGGTTAGGGACAGAAATCTTCACACAAGTCTTCACACAAGTCTTCACACAAGTGTGAAGATTTCGGTCCCTAACCCGGGATTGTTTACTGGATTCACCTAAGTGGTGTGTCTTCGAGTGTAAAAGCCCTCCGGAATAAAAATTAAAAAAAATAAATAAATGCTGGGTTACTTATTTATTTATTCTACTCAATAAAGGTCACATAAAGAAATGTTGTTTAATTCATAAATAAAAGATTAAAAATATTAAAGCAAACATTCACGCCTTAGTTTTCGTGCCGTATGTTATTTAACTTTTAAATGAAAATAGAAACAGTTTCTTTGTATTTATTAAGATCAACGTTATTATTCCTAAAGTAACTTTAAAAAGTTTACATTTTAAATAAAAGCATATATTAATTTTTAACACACTTTCAATCATTAGGTTTTTTTTTATGTCAATTGAAATTGTAATGGGAAAAAACCGTAAATAATAAAGGAGACAACAAGAAGTAAAGAATTCACAGATGACGGAGTTACACAAGGTTCTCTCAGGTTCGTGGAACGGTTAGCGAGGGTTACACGCGGTACTTAACCGAGAAACAACGCTGTGAGGGTGGTTAAGTGTGGGCGGAGACTCGCGCTCTACAGCCCGTGAAAACTATATTCCCAGAGCCTTCAACACCTTCAGAATAGAATGCGGGCTTCCCCGCATCATAATTTTTTCCACAAATTATTGGTTTCTTTACAATTGAAATGTCAAGGTAGGATATTGGAATGCAAAATATGATAATTATTATTACTGTAAGACCTGTATAATATTGACGACACGCCGCTTTTATTGGAAAAACAAATAAAATTACAACTCAAAGGCTAGGTTTCGAAATATCAGTTGTAATTGAAATGATATAAGAAAGTTGAAATAAAATATTTATACGAATAAAGTAAAAAATGTTATCATCCTAAGTAAAGAAAATTCATCAATTATGGTTTTTGCGTGACTGGGAGAGGAAGGGCATATACTTTAGATTATGATTTAAAGTATACGCATACGCAATTAATAGAATTATATTAATTTAATATTAATAATTA
>KZ651989.1:72387-111886 GCA_001010745.2 Gerris buenoi | reverse complement strand
TTTTTTCTTTTTTTTTTTCTTTTTAAATAATTAGGTATGTTTGTATAGTAAACAATAATTTTATTATGTTTAATATTATAGGAAAACTAAAAATGTCCTCAGATGAAAGTAAGAAAAGTGTTTATAAAGGATGTCTGTTCACGCTCAATTACCCACGTCTAGAACCTATCCTTATTCACTCTATCAAACTTATAAACATAAACAGTTTTACTCAAGTGATGAATGATTTCAACTACGTCAGTTCAGGGACGTTACTAACGAGAGAGGTAACACGTTTTACCGACAAAGGATCGACCAAAACCATCTGTTGTAGAATCAGTACAAAAATTGTGTCGTTAAGGAAATATAGTTGTTCGAGGGAGTTTTCATTACATAATGATAGAACTCTAACTGAAATTTAAACTGTTTTTAAGAAAAAACATTTGTAAACTAAGCTATTTACATAATAAGAGGGAGACAAATTTACAAATTAAGCTATTTACTTGCATTTTATAAATTAAAGAGCCGTTAAGCCCATGGTAACGGTCTTTTTTTATATGTAAAACTCTAAAAAGAGTGCAGTAGTCTCAAATGCCGAGATGCACCTGTGTGCCGAATTTCATGTTCCTAGCTATAGCAGTTTATGAATTGAAACAAGCCAACGGATAGACACCAACAGACAGGTCCGTTTTATAAGGTTACTTCTTTACTTTGTAAAGAAACCTAAAATCAGTCCGAGACAACTCAGACAAATATTCCCATAAACGAGTTCATAATTATTTAGCCCAGTTTTTTCCATTTATTAGTTTTCAATTATTCTGTACAATTAATTATTATTGAACATTTTATCACAATTTATCAAGAAAATAACTTCTCCTCACTGGGGAATCTCCGTCTGCGTTTAAAGCTATTATCTCTGGAACTATATTTTTCCCAGAAAAACGGCTCATATCTTTATATTCGTATTTAAATGGACTAAATTTTAGAATATTTTAATCAAAATCGTCCCAACCGTTTTCGAGTTTTTGGGAGATAGCACCCCCCAATTTGGAGCAAAAATTCATAACTCGATTTTGCCTTAGGCTATGATTTTTCTGAGCATGGAAGACTTATTCTGAAAATAAATTTCCCCATTAGTTTAAGCTCTGTACAGAAAATAGACAGAGAGACTTTAAAAAAAAAAAAACACTTTTGACTCAGGGAACCTTTAAAATGTGGAAATCTATATAAATCGCGCCATAACAATACTTTATATTTAATAAAAAAAAAGAAGGCGATGTTTCTAAACTATATCATTTAGATAATAGTATAAAATATTTTATTCAAAATATTTTTTATTCGTGTTGGTTAAGTGTCAATAAAGTCATAAAAGCAAATATAGTGGAATTCTACCTGCGAAGTAGCAACTAACGATTATACTAACCCTTGCAGACGTTATCTATGATTTATAAGTAGAGATATAGACTATATATATATAAACTATTGACCTCTCCACAAATTCCATTCATTTAAAAGATCNGCAAATAGTTGGTTGTTTTGACTGAGATTTTGTGGTACCACTTCATAATTATGACTAGAGAGGTTAATAAAATGTAACACAACAATATTATCACCACAATTTTTAATAATTAAAAGACGCGTTTCGACTATAATGTCATCTTCAGTATGCGTTTTAACTTAGTAAGAGTACAGTATTCAGTACAGTACAGTATTCACTCTTACTAAGTTAACACGCATACTGATGATGACATTATAAGTCGAAACGCGTCTATTAATTATTAAAAATTGTGGTGACAATATTGTTGTGTCACATTTTATTTATCTCTCTAGTCTTAAATGTAACGGTCTTTATTTTATATGTAAAACACCAAAAAGAGTGCAGTACCTGTGAGCCGAATTTCATGTTCCTAGCTATAGTAGTTTATGAATCGAAACAAGCCAACGGATAGACACCAACAGACAGGACCGTTTTATAAGGTTTCTTTATTACTTTGTAAAGAAACCTAAAATCAGTCCGAGACAACTCAGACAAACATTCTCATATAAGTGTTCATAATTATTTAGCCAAGTTTTTTCCATTTATTAGTTTTCAATTAATCGGTACAATTAATAATTATTGAACATTTTATCACAATTTATCATGAAAATAACTTCTCCTCACTGGGGAATCTCCGTCCGCGTTTAAAGCTATTTGCTCTGGAACTAGATTTTTCCCGGGAAAACGGCTTAATATATTTATATTCATATTTAAATGGACTACATTTTAGAATATTTTAATCAAAATCGTCCGAACCGTGTTCAAGTTTTTGGGAGATAGCACCCCCAAATTTGGAGCTAAAATTCATTTCTTGATTTTGCCTTAGGCTATGATTTTTCTGAACATAAATTTGCCCATTAGTTTAAGCTTTGTACAGACGACAGAAAGACAGACTTTTAAAAAAATACTTTTTGAGTCGGGGAATCTTCAAAATGTGGAAATCTATCAAAATCGCGCCATAACAATACTTTATATATAAAAAAAAATAAGAAGGCGATGTTTCTAAACTATATCATTTAGATAATAGTACATACAATTCAAAAATTTTTATTCAAAATATTTATATCTTATTCGTTGCTTAAGTGTTGATAAAGTCGTAAAAGCAAACATAGTAGAATTCCACCTGCGAAGTAGCAACTGACGATTATACTAAGTAACCCTTGCAGACGTTATCTATGATTTATAAGTAGAGATATAGAATATATATATAAACTATTGACCTCTCCACAAATTCCATTCATTTAAAAGATCGTGTCCTGTGTTTAAAAGATTGTGAATATAATCAAAGAGACCATTCAGACAAATATATTAAGAACTATAAGCTACATTTGAACGTGAAATATCATGATCGCTACTCAAGTTAAGATCTTTTCAGATATGAGGCCATTTGTTTTACCCTTATATTATTTGCAATACATTTAGACTTACTCGTCCTTTTTTTTATTTTTTAACTTTAGTAAAAAGGAGTTTAATAATAATAGGCGTTGCATTGAGGCCAAAAGGCAATATAAAAATAAATTAAAAAAATTAGTATAATCGTGCCTAGTAAAATTATTATTAATAAGATCATCCTGGCACGTTTTCTAAGGGTACAAGGATCTTCAATAATATATTGTTTATTTACTTTTAATATTTTATACTTGCAAAATGATTATAATAATTTATTTTTACGATAAAGAGGGGCTTTTAGTGACTTAGTCCACTTATTTCAAGGGTAAACATCAAATATAATCATAATAAATTACTCTCATTTTTGTTGTAAAAGTTCTAACATTTAATTTTGTGGAGCCATTTAGCGAGTATTTTTAGTACTTAGTACTCTTTACTTTGAAAGTAAAGTCAAAGTGAAAGCTTGGTTTTTTTAAAGAGGAGGGTCGTGCTTAAGTTCTCAATATTAAAACAAGTGCAGTTATATCACAAGGAAAACGGAGAGGTGCAGAGAGCAATTGCATCTTAAGAAAGACTATTCTCATGATGGCTATTAAAGGTGCAAATCTGATTCTGAGTTATATAGTTAGTCTTTAAATATTGGCAATTTTTATTTCATTCCAAGGATCAGAACTCAATGGTTTTGGTGGCATTTATAACACTAAAAAAGTAAGAAAAAAAATATTTCGTTCCTAAAACACGCTATGTTTTGCAACTTCATAAATAGTAAGTTATTTTACAGTATTAGTGCATTTTTAACAGTGTGCAACAAGTAGTTGCAGATACCATCATAATTTACTCTCTGATATAATTTATAAATATGCCTGTATTTGCTACCTTATGATTTCAAAAATTTAGCTACATTGGCCACTTCAAAAAACTATAAATGTTAGACATATGATAATATGAAATGAATATTTGTAATAGTTAGTGTAATACTACTAGTTTAATACTAGAAATTATACTAGTGTAATAGTAGAAAATTTGCTATGGTAGTGAAGGCTGAAAGGAGCTTTGTGAAATAAACTTATTTCAATTTACGTGGAAAGATTTTTTTTATTATTCCTTTAGAAGTTAAGTTCAAGTTATAAGTATAAATTAGGTGATAAGTGTAGTTATAAAGATAAATTGGTTAGATTATATATAGTAGCAAAGTAAGAGGTATAAACATGTTTCTGTAGTAGAACTAATGACTGTTAGCAATAAAAGAGGTAAATTTTAAAATGTATACTGTGATAAAAAGGGTTCAAACAATTAGCATTTAGCAGATAATTTATAAAGTTAATGTTTCAAGGAGATTAAAGAAAAATACTTCGCAATAAAAACACAATTTTCATTTAATGGTTGAATTATTACAAATGAAGCTATCTATTTATCTATATTTTGCAGACAGGTGAAAAAATCATTACCGTTGTATCAACAAACTAAAAATGCTACTTCCTTTTAAAAAAACACCTTTAGTAGTTTGGAAAGAATGGCCTTTGAAAAACTTAGTGGATAATCTCAGTTTTCCATGCTAACTTCATTAACCAATGGTGTTGAAAAAAGTGTAGAGTGGCAATCCATCAGGATCAAATGTCTTCATCTGTAATTAATGGGGAGATCCATTGTCCGTCCAGCCCATCCATATGGAACCGAGGTCCGCTGAGACGGATGGATGAACACATTTGCATCTAGAACTGAAGACGCATTGACTACACAACACCTTCAGACTATTTCACGGACTGACAGGTCCCATCAAGCAATATGGCAAAGAAGGAAGACTTAGAATATGTTTTAAAACAGGAAAAAAGTAGATCTGACGTAATCAAAGACTTTAAACTACAATGGAGCCTGACCAATTTCCGTATTATTTCAGTTTTGAGAATAAAATTAAAGTCTTTAACGAAATAGGCTGTTTACAGGGAATTCAAAGTCAAATTTAGTGAAGCGGAAAAAAATAATCCATCCGACTAAAGTTACATCATCCTTCGACAGAACTAGTCGCTTGTTACAAGTAGTTGTCTCAGTATTATTAGAGATGAGGCGAAATCACATGGTCTCAAAAATAATAATCTCTGAGCTCATTAAAAAAATAATGATACTTGGCCATAGCAGTAATAAACTAAAGAAGAATTTCTCTCCAATTTTTAAGGAAACTTACTAAGAAAGTAATATAGATGCAAAAAACAAACACTTAAAATAATTGTGTTTATGTTGGCGTGTTGGCGAGAAAAACAAACAAACGAAAGGTTTAGATGGTTCCACTTAAGTTAATACAACTCAACTAAAACTAAATAGTCTGCTATTTAGTGTGGCACATAGCATCCCATCACGCGTAATATTGATGTATTATGCTTTCACAACCAAATATTGTCTAATTTATTTAATTGTTCTCCCATTTTTAAAATAGACTGCTAATTAGTGTGGCACATAGCATCCCATCACGTGTAATATTGATATATTATGCTTTCACAACCAAATATTGTCTAATTTATTTAATTGTTCTCCCATTTTTAAAATAGACTGCTAATTAGTGTGGCACATAGCTTCCTCGCATCATATCCACGTACATTACTAGTTTTATTATTTTACAAGCCATTAAGCCTCGTTCACACGATGACACTAATGAGGTGACATTGCTTGACACTCAGCGTCTTTTTGTCTAATTTGTGTAATTGTTTCCCCCGTTTTTAATCTGTCAAAATGTATTTTATTTTTTACATAAATTAAACTATCAATATAGCAAAAGTTAAAGACCGCAGGCGTTTCAAATTAATCATGGGCTATCTGAGGGTAATCTTTCGATAAACTATAAAAGTCATAAAATACAAATTCAAATCAGATGAGTACTTTTAAAGCTGTAGATATAAATAAATGTATGTTTGTCCCATGTGAAAGAGAAAAAAAAAAAGGCGCAGAAGGTTGAAACTTACATGGGACCAACTGTCATAAAACTAGTCAACCAACTATCATAAAACTTTCATTAAAATCGGACGTGTAGTTTTTAAGATAAGCTGGTTCGCAAAAATTGAACGACAGACCGACAGACAGACACAAAACCAAAAATGTTCACTGATGTCTGAAAAGGGTTTCTGTCTTAGAATGTTTGAAATCGGACACCTAAACATTTTTTGTTCTTCAGAACGATCACATAGCAAAAAAATGTTTTAAAGGACTAAAGTATCAATTCGGCAATATTTCATGAGCTTAGATGGTTAAAATTAATTCGGGGCTACCTTCCAAATTTCTTAAAAATCTGATCACTATTGGTAATCTAGGTGTAAATAAATGTATGTTTGTGCGCATGTGGAAGAAAACAAATGGACGCAGAAGATTAAAACTATGTGGAACTAGCAATGGCCAAATTGTCACCTACTACCCAAATTTCTTTAAAATTGGACGAGGATTTTTTAATGATATGTGTTGGTTGACAAAAATTAAGTGACAGACTGACACGGGACAAAAAATGTTCACTTAAACGAAATTTTTGAAATCGGAGACATATAAATCGGTAAGCTCAGAAGCAAAATATATAAAATTAATTTTCAATCAGTGTGAAGCTGGTAACAAAAGCTCTAATGAAAGACTTTTATAAAAATNCTTATTATTTTTTCCACCATTGTAATTCTAGGTAAAGTTTTATGTTTTTAAGAAAATCTTGTTGTTTTCCGCTAATCTGCCGCCTACCTGACTTCTTACCCTTTTCTTATATCTCTGTATTTTTAACTACACATTATTCATTCTATTATAACATGTCTTAGAGTCAACATCTAGATATTTTTGTTATACTTTATATTTTGCTCTGATGATGCTAATAAATTTAGCGAAACGTTAGCTTAAACCCTAATACAGTGTTTTTATTTGACAGCACCTCACTAACCCATCCTTCTTATTACTCTTGATCTGTCACTACTACCTTAATTATTAATTAATAATAAATCCAGAAAAATGTAATTCTATATGTCTTATAAGGGCTTTTGGAACTGTTAACAAATAAAGAAATTCAAGATGGCATGCAGAAGAAGAAGTTCGTGCTTCCAATACTCTAGGAGATAAACAAGAAAATTTTGTGAAGATGTCGTGCCTGGTTCGTTTAAAACCCTAAAGTTCACGAGGGCTCATCTTCCACGACAGAAACGGAATGAAGATTGCACCACCTTGCTTCGAAACCATCAGCGCTCCAAGGTTATCTGCTTACCATGAGTTTTCTTATCTTGAGATTGAGCTTCAAAGTGTAAGATAACAGAAGGAATTTCAAAACAAATGGAAACTTTCTTGCAAGAAGACTAATATGTCAAAACTTTACAAAAAAAACAACAAGAAAAAAAAAGAACTTGCAACTGGTTACTTCTCTTAGTACTTAGTACTCTTTTAAACTTTAACTCGTGTCTTAAGGATAAAATCTGGTTTTTAAATTAACATATAAAAATGTTCCAACAAAAAGTAGAAATAGAAAGGGGGGAAAAATAAATAAAAGAAATAGACGTACTCTGAACTCTAAACTATGTACACAAAAAGAAATAGAACTTTTAAACATCAAGAAGATCAAAAGATACTTATAGATTGTGAAAGATTTAAGGATTAATCTCCTACGCCAGGTTTCGCAGGTATCTGGTCAATAGTACCCGGTAAACAGTCAGGTGTGGCAGGAATTTTACTTTTTTATAAAATTTTAAGTTTACCTGTTAGTATAAAATATTATAAGTAAATGATCAATATATTATTGAAGATCCCTGTACCCATAGTAAACGTTTTAGGCACGATTATACTAATTTTTTTAATTTGTTTTTATAATGCCTTTTGGCCTCAATACAACGCCTATTATTATTAAGCTCCTTTTTACTAGAGTTAAAAAATCAAAAAGAACGAGTAAGTCTAAATTTATTGCAAATGTAAGAATATTACAAATGACCTCATATCTGAAAAGATATTAACTTGAATAGCGATCGTGATATTTCACGTTTAAATGCAGCTTATAGTCCTTAATCAAAATATATATCTGAATGGTCTCTTTGATTATTCACAATCTTTTAAACTGCGCTTGGAGAGATTCGGATAAAAAAAAATCATAATAGGCTAGCATCTCCAAATTGTCCTCTACAAGATAGAATTATTTTTATCCGGTTTTGTCTTCCCGTAAAAATGTACTCGTGATACACTATCAAAAACACCTTTTTTTGGCACTAGAGGGCTATGGAGGGTGGAGAGGTCGGATCTGAAAACTATCTGTATCACAACATACCCTACAAGATATTTAATTAAATATCGCCCAAACAAAATATCCTGTAGTGACATCAAATCGTAATAACAGTAAATGCTTAATTTGGAACACAATAATTAAACAAAAATTTCTAAAAAGAATATAAGTGACCAGAAAATAGTCATGTGAAATAAATAAATAAAAAGATAAACTAAATAATAAAATAAAAATAAAATAAACGATAAAAACTTGTTTCAACTACATTTTACTGTCTAAACTACGAATATGCCATGTATCTCAGATACTTCGATCTTAACATGTAATTAAATGACACTAGACTAAACCTAACAATATAGAAGGAGTATATATATATGTATATTAATATACATTATACATACATAGTTAGTTAGTTGGATTACTTATTGGATCGTACACCTACAACATCCATTATCAGAGTGGAAGATTAAACGGACCTGCAGACGCACTATCCAGACTACCCATAGACGATACAATATCTGAAGAAGAAAGAGGAGAACTAACTAACACACATTTATTGCACTTACGACTACCGGACATTAATATTTCAAAGAGAAAACTACAGCAAGAAGTTACAAGAGACAGGACACTACTGAAAATCAAAAATTTTTTAGAACAAGGTTGGCCTGGTAATAAAAAAGACATAGACGAAACACTTATCCCGTACCACAATAAAAAAGAAGAATTGTCGTATGAAGATGGGTTAATTTTATGGAACGGTCGTATTGTTATTCCTAGGAACTTGGTGAAAGACATACTACTTGTATTACACGAAGGACACCCTGGAGCGTCGGCAATGAAGTCAGTGGGAAGATTCAACGTTTGGTGGCCAAGGTTCGATACAGATGTAGAAGATTATGTAAAGAGGTGTCAGGGGTGTCAAAAAGTAAGACCTAATCTACCAGAAGCACCATTATTTTCATGGACATATCCTTCAAAACCATGGCTAAGAGTGCACATTGATTTTGCAGAATTGGAAGGGAAAACATGGTTACTAATCGTTGATGCATATTCCAAATGGTTAGAAGTGGAGCCAGCTAATCCAGCAACAAGTGGGAAAACGATAACTATATTAAGAGAGACGATGGCAAGATTCGGCATACCTGGAGCAATTGTTTCAGACAACGGGCCGCAATTTACTTCGAAAGAATTTAAAGAATTTTGTGAAAACAATGGAATCCGCCACATCCGGACTACACCATACCATCCTAAGTCCAATGGACAAGTTGAAAGATTTGTTAGGACTTTCAAAGACAGGCTAAAGGCTGCGAAGCAAGACAAAGGTGACATACAATTAAAAATGCAGAAATTCTTAATGTCATATAGGAACACACCAAACAGAATGACAGGAAAGACACCCTCAGAATTATTGATGGGAAGAAGGTTAAGGACAAGATTGGACAATTTGAGAAGTGATCACACCATAAAAGTAGAAAATTATCAATTTAAAATGAAAGAACATCACGACAAGAAGGTAAAAGCAAGAGAATTTGAAAAATATGAAAAAGTATGGGTAAAGAATGACAGACAGGAAGGATGGCAGAAAGGAACGGTAGTGGAAAGAACCGGAGAGTTGTCATATAAAGTGAACATAAATAATGAAATTAAACGAAAACATGTAGATCAGTTAAGGAAATCAGAAGACGAAGAAAGAAGGGGAGAAGAAACTTAGGGAGGGGGTGGTGTAGTATAGTTACATTTGTATTTGTTGAAGGATAATTGACATCATGTCAATAATAATGTATTAATTGTTTTGTTATTGAAAATATAGTTCACTCTTGATCTAGAGTTCAACAAGGCTTGATGCATTATTCGTAGTTGTAATAGTAAGTAATATAATACGTATTCCATAAAAAGTTTCGATCGTGATTTTAAACATCTGCTGTTTTCCTATGGATTTACAGATGACATTTTAAACAGTTTAAGACTGACATTCTTCTGTTCTGTAAAGCTTTACTAACAAACCTTAAGAAACTTTAAGATTGAAAGCGTTAATATTGATTAAAACATTTAAAAGTAGTTAAAAGTTAAGCAGGATATTTACAACTGGTTTTATCACAACAGGAAATTTTAACACGGAAAATAGACTGATTGAAGATATTAATTTTCCATCAGCAATCACCATAAACACTTAACAGTTAGAAATAACATTAAAATTAACAAAGTGATAAAAACATGAAAATTACACAACCCCTTAAGGAAGACATGTGTCTGTCTCAACAAATATAATATATATCACATAGGAGTAATTAAGAAAGATATCTGCACTATTACTTTTAAAATAAGATCCTTTCTACATCCTTTCTGCGTGACGTTTAAAGTTCATCGAGATAAGACAAGATGATCGTTTATAAGCAAAGGAAAAATATATAAATAAATATAAAAGAAATATATACTTGATCATCTATAATAATATATAAGCAAAAAAAAAACTCTCTTAAGCAATGAAACATTCTTTGTATAAATAGTCTGTTAATTATTGTGGAACATAGCTTCCCCGCGTCTCATTTCGTAAACTAATAATTATAGTTCTTTTACAACCTTTTATTATCGATTTTTATTAAAATTTTCCACCTGCTTTTTAAATCTGTCAAAATTGTATTATTATTTTTAAATGAATGAAAGTATCAATTTAGCAACATTTAAAGAGGGAAGATGGTTGAAATAATTCTGGTGCTATCTGCGGTCTACTTTTGATAAACCATCCAAATTTCATGTACAACCATTTGAGGTTTTTTAAAGATAAAGGTGTAAATAAATGTATGCTTGTGCGCATGAAACAATTGGGCGCCGAAAGTTAAAACTTAAATGGAATCAACAATAAGCTAATTATGAGTTACCATTTAAATTTCATTATTATGGGACGAGTACTTTTTAAGATATATTGCTTGAGTTAATCTACTAAGGTAAGTTGAAAAGAATAATATAGACTGCACATTGGTGTGGCACATAACTTCCTCGCATCCTATCACGACTGAATTGGTTTTATGCTTTGACAAGCCATTTATGTCTAATTTGTTTGTTTCCCCTATTTTTTTTAATCTGTCAACATTGTTTTGATTTTTTAATTGAATTAAAGTATCAATTTAGCAAAAGGTAAAGAGCGCAGACGGTTCAAATTAATCTGGGACTATCTGCGGGTTACTTCCGATAAACTATAAAAGTTTGATACAAATCAAATAAGTACTTATGAAGCTATCGGTGTAAATAAATGTATATGTTTGTGTTCATGTGGAAGTGAAACGAATGAGCGCAGAAGGTTGAAACTTATATGGGACCAAAAATGATCTACCATCTAAACTTCATTAAAAACGGACTTGTAGTTTTTAAGAAATGTTGGTTCGCAAAAATAGACCGACAGACAGACACGGAACCAAAAATGTTCCCTAATGTCTGAAACGGATTTCTGTCTTAGAATTTTTGAAATCTGAGACTTAAGAACGATAGCTTCCTTTACCTTCGGTAACCTCAGAAGCAATACACAAAAAATTAAAATAAGTAAGTACGCATTTTTGAGAAGACTTTTAACGTTTTAAAATGGACTCTAGAAAGCTACTAGTTTCATTATTAATCATTATAACAAAGAAAACAAAGCTAAGATTTTATACAATAAAAATATTAAAGGTAAATGGCACCAAAAGAAGAATCTATTTTATGCAAAACGTTTATTGAAAATACAGTTGTGAATATTTTCAAGTGGGTATGTTAAGAAATTATTTTTGAGTAAACTAAAATAGCGTGCGAGTAACGCAAGTAGATCAGGAATGAAAAAAAATATTTTGTCACTACGAGCACAATCAAAAAATTAAAACAATATTTCCCATATCAACTCATTGCACAAGATTGGAGTGAATTCAATAAAATATTATAAATTAATATGGGAATATGAAGGATCTGCAAATTAACTTAAGGATATACCAAACACCGAAGACAGCCAAAAATTAGTGGGCATTACTTAAAAATTAAATCCACCGTCCATTTTATCTACGATTGATACGAAATGTAAACATTTTAACTCTGTTTAGATGCCTAGAAAGTGATTCTTCGAGAACTTGTATTCATTGCGCATGCGCGTTTCATAATTCCTCTTTTCTTCCGCCCTAGTGCGGTAAAAAAGAAGACTTCTTCACCTTAACGCAGGATTAGCGAGTTTGTTTACATTTACCAAAACAAATTTGCTGTTTGTTTAATTTAAGTAACTTTTTATATTGACTTTTTAGTGAAACACAATGAGTGATTTATGTCATTATGACGATGATGAGGAGAATTATACGCCTCCCGAATAAATGAATGTAGTCTTTATCAAAAGAAAATTACGAGCTTAAAGTTAGATAAAGTAGATAGTAGATTAAGTTAAGTTAGATAGTAGATAAAGTACGGTACGCAACTCGTGCAAAAACTAGATTTTACTTTGCTTGTGTGGTTTTACTAACTTCGCAATCGCTCGGCAAACTCTACTCTCACTTACTTACAAATGTTACTTTCCGCACTGGACGCGTAATGTACTATTACTATCAATATGTTAAAAGAAAACATTTATGAAAAAGTTTTAATACATTTTAAAAATTATTATAGACATTTTGTTTTTGGACATTTTATTAAATTTTTAATTTAAAGCAAATATTTAATGACACGTATTATAACAGACAATTAATTTAATTTTCCCCGTTTTTTTAATTCTAAAATTGTTTTGAGTTATACTTGAATTAAAGAAGCTTATGAGTAATATCATGTAGTCTAAACCAAATAAATAAATTGTCAATTAGTGTGGCACATAGCTTCCTCGCACCCTTTAACGTACATTATTGATTTTAAGCCATTGTTGTCTAATTTATTAAATTGATCCCCCAATTTAACAAATTGTTTTCATTTAACAAATTATTTAATGTATTAAATTGTTTTCCCAACAATTTATAAATTGTTCCCCCATTTTTTATACTGACAAAATTTTTTTGATTTTTTACACGAATAAGTATCAATTTAGCAAAAGTTAAAGAGCGCTACATTCGACTATCAAATATTTTCTATCAAAATAGTTAGTGAAACTATCAAAATTTCATAAATATCAGATAAGTACTTTTGAAGATATAGGTGGAAAAAATATATGTTTGAAGAGAAACAAATGGGCGCCACATAGCACATGTGGGACCAACATTAAGCTAATTATGACCCATCAATCAAATTTTATTACATTCCGGCGTTTAGTTTTTATGATACATTGGTTTACAAATATTAAGCGACAGACATGCAACCAAATAATGTTCTCTGGTGTCTGAATATGATTTCTTGAAATGTGAGACATAAAGTATGTTCGNTAAATTATTATTTTAAATGCACATAAAGTAATAAAATAAATATTTATTAATATTTAATATTAATAAGTATTACCTATTGATACACGTGATTTTTCCCTATTTATCACAATAATTAGTTTCAAAACCAGCTATCTTACAATATGAGTTTCAAAACCAGCTATATGCAATTTTAATTAATTAATTACATGGTCATGAAACATTTAATTCAATTAATTTTAACATGAATTTTAATTAATACCTGAGTACTTTTAAAGAATATTTTTGTATTATAAAAATTATGATTGATTCATGGTGAAATCAGTTTTTTGCCCCTCCTGAAAAATTTCATTTCTTGCAGATAGCTGGTTTTGAAACTAAACGACTCATTACTTAAACATTAAATCTACCATCCATTATATCTACGATTGATACGAAATGTAAACATTTTAACTCTGTTTAGATGCCTAGAAAGTGATTCTTGAAAAACTTGTATTCATTGCGCATGCGCGTTTCATAATTCCTCTTTTCTTCCGCCCTAGTGCAGTAAAAAAGAAGACTTCTTCACCTTAACGCACGATTAGCGATTTTGTTTACATTTACCAAAACTAATTTGCTGTTTGTTTAATTAAAGTAACTTTTTATATTGACTTTTTAGTGAAAAACAATGAGTGATTTATGTTATTATGACGATGATGAGGAGAATTATACGCCTCCCGAAATAATTAATTAAACATAAAATAACACTAATAAATTAATGTAATCTTTATCAAAAGAAAAATACGAACTTAAAGTTAGATCAAGTAGATAGTAGATTAAGTTAAGTTAGATAGTAGATAAAGTACGGTACGCAACTCGTGCAAAAACTAGATTTTACTTTGCTTGTGTGGTTTTACNAAATTTCATTATTATGGGACGAGTACTTTTTAAGATATATTGCTTGAGTTAATCTACTAAGGTAAGTTGAAAAGAATAATATAGACTGCACATTGGTGTGGCACATAACTTCCTCGCATCCTATCACGACTGAATTGGTTTTATGCTTTGACAAGCCATTTATGTCTAATTTGTTTGTTTCCCCTATTTTTTTTAATCTGTCAACATTGTTTTGATTTTTTAATTGAATTAAAGTATCAATTTAGCAAAAGGTAAAGAGCGCAGACGGTTCAAATTAATCTGGGACTATCTGCGGGTTACTTCCGATAAACTATAAAAGTTTGATACAAATCAAATAAGTACTTATGAAGCTATCGGTGTAAATAAATGTATATGTTTGTGTTCATGTGGAAGTGAAACGAATGAGCGCAGAAGGTTGAAACTTATATGGGACCAAAAATGATCTACCATCTAAACTTCATTAAAAACGGACTTGTAGTTTTTAAGAAATGTTGGTTCGCAAAAATAGACCGACAGACAGACACGGAACCAAAAATGTTCCCTAATGTCTGAAACGGATTTCTGTCTTAGAATTTTTGAAATCTGAGACTTAAGAACGATAGCTTCCTTTACCTTCGGTAACCTCAGAAGCAANCTAATAAATTAATGTAATCTTTATCAAAAGAAAAATACGAACTTAAAGTTAGATCAAGTAGATAGTAGATTAAGTTAAGTTAGATAGTAGATAAAGTACGGTACGCAACTCGTGCAAAAACTAGATTTTACTTTGCTTGTGTGGTTTTACTAACCTCGCTATCGCTCGGCAAACTCTACACTCGCTACTACATTTTATAAATTATTATAGACATTTTTTTTTGGACATTTTATTAAATTTTTAATTTAAAGCAAATGTTTAATGACACATATTATAACAGACAATTAATTTAATTTTCCCCGTTTTTTTAATTCTAAAATTGTTTTGAGTTATACTTGAATTAAAGAAGCTTATGAGTAATATCATGTAGTCTAAACCAAATAAATAAATTGTCAATTAGTGTGGCACATAGCTTCCTCGCACCCTTTAACGTACATTATTGATTTTAAGCCATTGTTGTCTAATTTATTAAATTGATCCCCCAATTTAACAAATTGTTTTCATTTAACAAATTATTTAATGTATTANTCACTACGAGCACAATCAAAAAATTAAAACAATATTTCCCATATCAACTCATTGCACAAGATTGGAGTGAATTCAATAAAATATTATAAATTAATATGGGAATATGAAGGATCTGCAAATTAACTTAAGGATATACCAAACACCGAAGACAGCCAAAAATTAGTGGGCATTACTTAAAAATTAAATCCACCGTCCATTTTATCTACGATTGATACGAAATGTAAACATTTTAACTCTGTTTAGATGCCTAGAAAGTGATTCTTCGAGAACTTGTATTCATTGCGCATGCGCGTTTCATAATTCCTCTTTTCTTCCGCCCTAGTGCGGTAAAAAAGAAGACTTCTTCACCTTAACGCAGGATTAGCGAGTTTGTTTACATTTACCAAAACAAATTTGCTGTTTGTTTAATTTAAGTAACTTTTTATATTGACTTTTTAGTGAAACACAATGAGTGATTTATGTCATTATGACGATGATGAGGAGAATTATACGCCTCCCGAATAAATGAATGTAGTCTTTATCAAAAGAAAATTACGAGCTTAAAGTTAGATAAAGTAGATAGTAGATTAAGTTAAGTTAGATAGTAGATAAAGTACGGTACGCAACTCGTGCAAAAACTAGATTTTACTTTGCTTGTGTGGNTTTTAAGAAATGTTGGTTCGCAAAAATAGACCGACAGACAGACACGGAACCAAAAATGTTCCCTAATGTCTGAAACGGATTTCTGTCTTAGAATTTTTGAAATCTGAGACTTAAGAACGATAGCTTCCTTTACCTTCGGTAACCTCAGAAGCAATACACAAAAAATTAAAATAAGTAAGTACGCATTTTTGAGAAGACTTTTAACGTTTTAAAATGGACTCTAGAAAGCTACTAGTTTCATTATTAATCATTATAACAAAGAAAACAAAGCTAAGATTTTATACAATAAAAATATTAAAGGTAAATGGCACCAAAAGAAGAATCTATTTTATGCAAAACGTTTATTGAAAATACAGTTGTGAATATTTTCAAGTGGGTATGTTAAGAAATTATTTTTGAGTAAACTAAAATAGCGTGCGAGTAACGCAAGTAGATCAGGAATGAAAAAAAATATTTTGTCACTACGAGCACAATCAAAAAATTAAAACAATATTTCCCATATCAACTCATTGCACAAGATTGGAGTGAATTCAATAAAATATTATAAATTAATATGGGAATATGAAGGATCTGCAAATTAACTTAAGGATATACCAAACACCGAAGACAGCCAAAAATTAGTGGGCATTACTTAAAAATTAAATCCACCGTCCATTTTATCTACGATTGATACGAAATGTAAACATTTTAACTCTGTTTAGATGCCTAGAAAGTGATTCTTCGAGAACTTGTATTCATTGCGCATGCGCGTTTCATAATTCCTCTTTTCTTCCGCCCTAGTGCGGTAAAAAAGAAGACTTCTTCACCTTAACGCAGGATTAGCGAGTTTGTTTACATTTACCAAAACAAATTTGCTGTTTGTTTAATTTAAGTAACTTTTTATATTGACTTTTTAGTGAAACACAATGAGTGATTTATGTCATTATGACGATGATGAGGAGAATTATACGCCTCCCGAATAAATGAATGTAGTCTTTATCAAAAGAAAATTACGAGCTTAAAGTTAGATAAAGTAGATAGTAGATTAAGTTAAGTTAGATAGTAGATAAAGTACGGTACGCAACTCGTGCAAAAACTAGATTTTACTTTGCTTGTGTGGTTTTACTAACTTCGCAATCGCTCGGCAAACTCTACTCTCACTTACTTACAAATGTTACTTTCCGCACTGGACGCGTAATGTACTATTACTATCAATATGTTAAAAGAAAACATTTATGAAAAAGTTTTAATACATTTTAAAAATTATTATAGACATTTTGTTTTTGGACATTTTATTAAATTTTTAATTTAAAGCAAATATTTAATGACACGTATTATAACAGACAATTAATTTAATTTTCCCCGTTTTTTTTAATTCTAAAATTGTTTTGATTTAAACTTGAATTAAAGTAGCTTATGAGTAATATCATGTAATCTAAACCAAATAAATAGATTGTCAATTAGTGTGGCACTTAGCTTCCTCGCACCCTTTTACGTACACTCCGGCGTTTGGTTTTTATGATACATTGGTTTACAAATATTAAGCGACAGACATGCAACCAAATAATGTTCTCTGGTGTCTGAATATGATTTCTTGAAATGTGAGACATAAAGTATGTTCGTTCTTCAGAACGATCACATAGCTTTCGTTGCCTTTGGTAAGTTCGAAAGAAAAAAATGGTTCCCTTGATTTTAATTAACATGCTAACTACTAAGCATTTAAATTTACAAACTAATTTAAACATGAAGTCCCTATTGAAGGTTTTCTTATGTTGACTTGAGATTGGAACTAAAACAGTTTAGGTGTTGGTTGGAATGAAAGTCCTTTAATTTCTTAACATTTAATTCTACTGAATTATAACTTATAGACTAAATGTAATTTAAGTGCAAATTCATGTTTCAACACTAGGGTTTAAACGATTAAATGAAATTCTTAAGGAATTCTATTAAAATAATAATACAGCGTAAGAAGCTCCAATTAATGTCAACTTTATTTCGTGACATCCATTCTTCGCAATTACCTTTTAACTACTGCTATATTGGTATTTTATTATTGTCTTGACATTCCATTTCCACATCAAATCAAAAGTGCATCCTAATTACCGAAATCGTGCCGTGAATCGAATTGATATAATTGTGTATTTCCAGTAACATTCTCAAATCTTTTACGGCCTATAAATAATAAATAATCATATCTAGATGGGATAATATGTTGAAATCCAAATGCATTTAGATACTGCAACGTATAACTGACGTGTATATAAATGTATTTTTGTGCGCATGTGGTAGTGAATAAATAGGTGGAGATTGTTAAAATTTTCATGGTACCACCAATGGGCTAGTTAGAATCTACTATCAAAATTTCATTAAAATCGGACAAGATAGGTTTTTAAGATATCTCGGTTCGAAAAAAATAGCGACAGACCAACAGAAAGACGGTATCAGGAAAGAATTACACAGGACAAAATTACACGGAAAAAATTCCACACGGACAAAATTACACATGGCAAAAATTACACGGGGAAAAAATTACACATGCATAAATTACACATGGGAAAATTACACTATGAAAAAATTACACATTTAATGTTTTTTGACAAATTAATTAAATAGTTTAGTTGTCAAATCAATATTGAAATCATTTATAATTTTAATGGTTATATATAGATAAAATTGATCATTGAAAACAAATAAATAAATAAAAATACAAATTACTACTAAGTGCTACTTAAAATAATAAGTATTTTTTTTATTTATCTTTTCTTTTTTCTTGTCTATTTATCTATCTACCCAAAAAATTTTGATAGTATTTTTCTTTTTATTTATACGTTTTTAATGATCAATTTTATCTAGGGTGGTCCAAAAGTCTCTCCATCCCTCTTAACTTTTGAACGGTTTGAGATAAATTAATGAAACTTGGGGTATCTCTACCATGCAAAGGGAAGTTTGTTTTCATGCTATTACCCACTCGGGGCAACCACCCACTTTGCCCCCAGGCCACCCAACTTCAAAATTTCAAATTGGAACGTATATTTTTGATAGCATATTTGGATTCTACGGTGAAAAATAATAAACTTTTACTTGAAACTTTTTTTTCTATTGCCAATATTTTGTCTCTATAGAGGGGCAAAGATAGCAAAATAACCCTTCCGATAATACGTTGTAAAATCTAAACGGTTAGAGATAAATAAATGAAACTTGGGGGATCTCTACCATTTAAAGGGAAGTTTGTTTTCATGCAATCGTCCACCAGGGGCAACCACCCATTTTTCCCCCAGGCCACCTCACTTCAAAATTTAACCTGAAGTGTATATTTTTGCTAGCAGATTTAAATTCTATGGCGAAAAATAAAAATATTTTACTTCAAACCTTTTTTGGGGGGCAAAGTCATAAAATGGTAGGTTTCAGCGCCTGGGGGCAAAATGGTGTTTGCCCCTAGTACGCGAGTGGTTGAATACATACTTCCCTTTACATGGTACAGATACCCCAAGTTCCATTAATTTATTTCTAACCGTTTACATTTTATAACGATTTAAGTGTTATTTTTTACTATTTCGGAAGGGTTATTTTGTTATCTTTGCCCCCCGCAGGGGGCAAAATATTGGTGATAGAAAAAATAGTCTCAAGTAAAAGTTTATTATTTTTCACGTGAGAATCCAAATATTCTATCAAAAATATACGTTCCAATTTGTAATTTTGAAGTTGGGTGGCCTGTGGGGGCAAAGTGGGGGGTAGCCCCGAGTGGTTAATAACATGAAAACAATCTTCCCTTTGCATGGTAGAGATCCCCCAAGTTTACTGTTAAAGATTTCATCAAAAATTACCATAAAAATAACTTCTCCCGGCCGGGAAATCGAACCCGGGCTCTCTCCATCCGCGTTTTAAGCTATTTTCTAAGGAACTAGATTTTTCCTTGGAAAACGGCTTATACCGTTAGATTCGTATTTAAATTGGCTACATTTTAGAATTTTTTTAAATCAAAATCGTCGGAACCGTTTTCAAGATTTAATTTTTTTCATGTTTTTTTTTTTCAGTGTTTTGGGGGGTAGCGCCCTCAAATTTGGAGTTAAAATTAATTTCTCGATTTTGCCACGGGTTATGATTTTTCTGAACATGTATGCCAAATTTCGTCAAAATCGGCCCCGTAGATTAGGCTCTAGGCGTCTGCACAGACGACAGACGACAGAAGACAGACAGACATTTTTTAAAAACCACTTTTTTGGACTCAGGGGACCTCAAAACGTATAAATCCATCAAAATCTCAATATCTCAATACTTCCTCTTTATATGAGAAAGAAAAAATCCGTTCTTTAGATCGATCACACAGCTTCCGTAAAATCATAAAATCTGAATAAACTAAAAAACTTTTATTATTTAATTAATATTTTAAGAAGGCGTAAGGTGTAACCACTTATACTTATTATTCGAGAACTATTAATATGAAATTGTAACCAACAATTTTAATTACTAGAATATTTTTTTTTGCTTCTTCCAATTAATTAAAAAAAAAAAAAAATAGAGTAATATAGTTTACAAAATAGTATAATTTTTTCCGATTACGTTCCATCTTTTCTCGGTTGATAATTTTTCCACAAACTCATACTGAAGAGGAACTCCCCGCTATCATATTCACTATCTAGTTACGTTGTAATAATTCAAAAATTTAATCTTATACACGTACACACCACGACTATTTTGTTATAATGTAGACAATAAAAAAAAAAAATAAATAAATAAAACACTAAGCTCACAGGAAGAAATGCCTTTAAAAAACGTTAAAAGCTTTGAAGAAGATTAAGCTATAAATCTTTCTAAACTACGGTATATATTAAGCTCTACTACTAATTGTTCATTCTTAATGTATGATTATACTATCCCAAAACTTAAGAACGGCTTTAGAAGTGATTCCTTCTTTTGAAATATTAACTACTAATGGGAACTCAAAAGAAATAATACGCATAGGCAAGATAAAACTAACGAAAATCTTCTTTTTTGGAGAAATTAAAATTGGACAAGTAATGTATACCAAAAATTGGACAAGTAATGTATACAAAAAATTGGACAAGTAATGTATACAAAAAATTGGTTATGAGTGAAATCTCACGTAATATGGATTTCGTTAGTATTGTGAACATAAAATTAGTATAAAGGAGGGGGGACGCCAAATTTTGATGTTTTTTGACAAAATAACATGAAAAATGTAATACTTTCCACAAGTGTTATATAATGTTTGTAAAGTACTCTTCATTACCTTTCATTTTTCATTTGATAGTGACGATTGAGTGTCATGAATAATACGCCTATTTGGATTTAAACAAATGGTAATTTTGAGTTGGCTATATTTTTTTCTGTGTTCGTGTCAAAACCACCTTTAATACTAGAAAGTTCCATGTTTCTATCTCTTTTGATTCAATATTTATTGGAACCGTGACAGAGAGACACAGGAACGAAACTATAAAAGGTTTTTTGGTTTTACCAACGAAACCCTAAAAAGGTCTTAAAAAAATATTACAGACTTACGCCAAACACCTCTCACTAGTTATTTTTTTATTTATGTAACTTAATTTAATTTTCGTTCTGATCAAGAATGAACTAAATTCAAGAATATACTTGGAAAATCCAAGTTATTTATTTATTTTATGATATTTAATTTAAAAATACATTTTAAGAATTTAATTTTCCCTAAGTTACCACAATGAAGAAAGACACTTAATTTAATACCATGATCTTTAATGTACAATAATAGCAACTATTTAAATATCAAAATAATAACATAATATACATATATTCAAGTAGTGAAATATAAAGAACACCTGTGAATTTTAATTACACCTGTTGTTACTTCAAAAAGTAAACCATATTGTAAAAAGATCTTATATGTTTTAGTTAATACAGTTATTTTTAAAAATTATAAAAATTAGCTAACACCATAAATAAATAAGTAAATTTTACTAAACGCAGTGGTTCATTCAAAATACAATTAATTAAAACAAATACTAATAATGATAAAATTAATGTATGGATTACAGAAGATGGTGCAATAAATCATATTTTTAGTGAATACGTACGAATATAATAATCCTTTTAAAGTTACATAATCTATAGATCAAAAGAACCATTCCAATGCATGTAATAGAAAACATTCTATTGTGAATGAAAAAAAATATAACGATTTTATTCAGAGAGCAATTTGTTAATGAAAATATGAAGATTTGTTCTTGAATTAATAAATTATATAAAGAATAACTTTAATAATTATTATTTAAGGTGGCATCTAAAATTTGCATATTTATATTAGCCTAGAAAAAATATCATTCAGTATGGTATTTATAGAAAATTAATTATTATTTTTTATAAAAATATTATAATGCTTTATTGTATTTTTACATGATAGCTTGATAATATACTTTGTTTTATTGAATAAAATATGTGAAAAAATGTGAATAATATTAATTAATGAATTTATTTGTTATTTGTTATTATTATTTATTTCAAAAATGTAATACCGTGATTTGCACACTGCAATAAGGTACATAGTTTGTTTTAATGAGAGGCACCAAGGGATGTGCCACGCAAGCACGACACGAATAGGGACTGTTCCAACATCAGACAATACGTCAAAAAGATGTTGGCTCGGCAAAACGCCATGTCCTGCATCGTTTCGTCACGTCGGACTTATCAGGGGCCCGACGATGCCCACCCAACTCTGGACCTATACTGGATCAAGTAGATCAGATATAGGGTTTATCAAAGACGAGCGTGCTCTCACACCGCCATTCATGCTTGGCTGGCAAAACACATCTGCAATGTAATACCGTGATTTTGCTCACTGCAATATGGTTTACAATTTGTGTTACTGAGAGACACCTAGGGATGTGCCACGCAAGCGTGACACATAGGAACTGTTCCAACACCAGACANAATTGGTTTTTTTTTTTTAAACAAATTCTTTATTGGCATAAAAAACAAAAAAATATTTGTGTTTACCGGAGCCATAACGTTATTTTGTGCCTTTTTTTTAATTTTGATATTTTTAAGGGATTGGAGCTTTTTAATCAAGTTTGGGGAAGGGTATAATGGACAATTTTGGAGTATGTATTTTTATTTATTTTTCTAAATGGGACTTTTTCAGTATTATTAACCGTCAAAGGTTCAAATTCAATATATAATACACGATAACTTCAAAATGGCGGCCAATATCAAAATTAAAGTTGGTGTATTTGGTTGTCATACTTGAGGGGTACATTCGTGCTAAATTTCAACTCGATCGGACCACTATTCGATTTTTAGATTTTTTTTTTTTTACATTTTTTGCTGACTCAGCAAACTGGGTTCAAGATGGCGGAAAATGTTGATTGATTTTTTTTTTTTTTTTTTTTTTTTTCAATACACACTAAAGACACTCGCCTTAGTACTGTCGCCTACACTGTCCTGCACGGATCGTGGGCGAGCGTACTGTACACATCACATTAGACGAGTAATCGGAAAAATGCACAGTCGGAGCAATCGGTAGGTGTTATGCGGCTTTAACAAGGGTTCACATTTTCAACTTGCTGGAGCGACTCATCACTTGTCTTGCAACCACTAAAAATTAATTTATTGTTTAATTACAATATAAATCGAAGAGGTGAGTTAATGTCAATTAAGGATGTCGTTAAAGGAATAATCACAATCATTTATTATCCTCCTAGAGAGCCGTAGAGGATAGTTGTGTAACTGAATGATAGAAGAACGAGCTATTTCTTTCACGAGTAGGATTTAATTGTCAAGAGGGAAATAACCAATAACGAGGATTACTCGAAAATTTAAAAAAAAAGTTTTAAATACCACTTAATTATAATTAGCCCTTGTTAATTTAATTCTGGCGTAAAATTAAATTTTTGTGAAACTAACCATCAATACTAAAATATATGTACTGCGGGATTTGCACGAATTTCTCATGGTTCCTCTTCAAATTTTATTCACTACAAATAAGTCAACTGAAATCCTAATAAAAACAACATACTAATTTTTAAATTAGAATTTTTATTTCAATGCCAATAGCAAAAAAAAAAAAAAATAAAAAATAAATTAGAAAAATAAATTTAGATTTAAATTTTAGAATTTAAATAATAAATTACATATCATTCTATTTAAAAGTATATTATAATATAATATTTAAGAAATAATAATATAATGTAAGAAGTGAATTTTTTTATAATAAACCAAATATAGGAGGGGGGGGGATCATTGGTATGTAAAAAAATGCTTAGTTATACTGTATTTATATCTCATAATAACTAAATTCATTAATTTGTTATATAACATATTAACCACAATAGAGCCAAATTATATTGTTTTATCACCATCTTGATAACTAGATTTCTCCAATAAAACGGCCTAAATTGTGAATACGTATTATTATACATTATATATTTTCTGAACTATTTTTGAGAAATAATTTGTTTTTCACGATTATTTAGGGATTTTGATGGGCAGCGCACTCAAATTTAGAGTTAAAATTAATTTATTACTTAAGCTGAACATATGGGTATAAAATTTCTTCAAAATCGGTTTAATAATACTCACTTCTATATTGACGAGATAATTAAAAAAAAAAAAACACTTATTTGGATTACAATACCTTTCCACGGTATAAAAAAATATCCTATAAAAGCAACATTTCGAACGTTATCAAAATAATTATTTATTGAATTAAATAAAGAACGCAGTATTTAAAGGTTGTTATCTCTATTTCAAAGTCATTTGTTGTTAATACTTATGGAATTAGAATCGAGTGTAATAAAAAAATGAGTCATGATTCGTTTTATTGCAGAAGAAAATACAGCAAATAATTATTTTATAATATAAGAGCACAGATAATATAAGAGCACAGATAATAAAAGCTTTTAAAGAAATGTTGATAATAAAACAAAACACAGGTGTAATTAATAATTTATAATACGTGAAATCGTGTTTATACAATTCGTGTTTTATAAGTTAAATTTGTAATAAAATTCGAATAATGATTAGGTTTAAGTTATGATAGAAATCTTAAACATCAAATGGTTGATATAATTAATTGTCAAGATGTCAAAGAATTAAAAATATAATATAAGGGTATCTATAAAATAATTATAATAACAAAGGTCCATAAACTCACCTTCAAGTACATATTGTCCAAATGAGTGAGAACAAGGAAGAATTAGAAGAAGGAAACGAAAATTCTGAGTCAAGAAGTAAAAATATTCCTTATAGGGTTAGATGAGGTAAATCCACAGATGCACAGGTAAGATTGAACCCGGGGTTGAAGTACCGGCGTGTATATATACAGGTGAGTAGTGGGGGTTGTTTAGGAGGGGATGAACGGGGGTGCAAGGAGTAGGTCCTGTCTTCGGTACCTTAATCCTTTGGTGGGGCGGACCTTAGTGTCTTAACTAATCGGGGGGTTGCAATACTCCGTACAACCCCTAGCGCTTGAAAGGATTCTAAGTCCAGTCTAACAGTATCTCTGGTCTAGTATCGTTTAGTAAAGGCTTTAATACTAACATTATCTTTGATGTGTATAGTGTAAGGATAGTCAAATTATAACATTAAATCTACGTAATTTGTGAAATTATATAGCAATTAAAGTGAACCTTTTTTTTGTTTGGATGAATATACACCATAATTTTATTAATTAGTTAAATTAGTTTTTTGCTTTCTGATATAAAGAGAATGTATTGTGATAGCGCGAAAATTCGATTTTCATGGATTTAAACGTTTTGAGGTCCCCAAAAAGTCCAAAAAAGTGGTGGCTGAATTGAAGGAGATAATACGGTCGAGAATCGCTTGGCGGCACAAATTTGCTTAATTTATACACTTGAGAGATAATATTCCTTTGCCAAACAGTATATTTTATTATATAAACATTTGAGAAATTATTATATGTATGATTTGTTCATAGGAGAGTTGATATCCATTTGTCAAAAAAAAAAAAAAAAAAAAAAAAAAAAAAAAAAAAAAAAAANTTTACCAAAGTGGTTTTTAAAAAATGTCTGTCTGATGTCTGTGCAGACGACAGGAGCCTAAACTACTGAGCCGATTTTGACGAAATTTAGCATACATGTTCAGAAAAAAATCATACCTCAAGGTGAAATCGAGAAATTAATTTTAGCTCCAAATTTGGGGCGCTACCCCAAAAAACTCTGAAAAAGCGTGAAAAAAAAAAATTCTCGAAAACGGTTTAAATTAAAAAATTCTAAAATGTAGCCAATTTAAATACGAATCTAACGATATAAGCCATTTTCCCAGGAAAAATCTAGTTCCTGAGAAAATAGCATAAAACGCGGATGGAGAGAGCATGGGTTCGATTTCCCTCCCGGGAGAAGTTATTTTTATGATATATGTTGATAAAACGTTCAATCAGAATTAAATGTACCAACGAAAACTAATAAACGGAAAGCACTGGGCCAAGTAATTATGAAATCTTAAATGAGAAAGTTTGTCTGAGTTGCCTCTGACCAATTTTTTTTTCTTATTGTCACTAAAATTATCGCTAAAAATGTAATTTAATTATTTATTTATTGTGATAACTCATATAACTATCAATTATACAAACATCTCTTTCACCTTATGCCTGATCCACAAATTGCCCCACAGACCCACATGTCCACGCCAATGTTTAATCTAACACACAATTAACATGGGCAAGAAATATTACAAAGTTTGAATTCAGTTTAAGCCAGCGTCAATATATCTGTTCCTGCGACAGAGATGACCTTCATTTAGCTGATGGTGCCTTCTGTAAACGACTACTAAGGCATAATTATGCATTAAAGTTACAGAAATGGGCATACTCGGTCGTTTAGTCGAACGAGTTGCAATCGGCTAATTGGCTCGGTTGACCATAATCGACGCTTGCCATATCGTATGGCCAATGTTTTGGTCCGGCTTTATCAATATAAATAAAACGTTTTATCTAACAGTTGTTATCGATATTTGGTACATTTTAATACTGTCACTTCGTACTGTCAAAACAAATTATTAATACATCAGTATTTCATAATATACATATTTTACTTGTACGCAAGTCTAATATGTTTTTTTTAAATATTAAAAAGTCAAGAAAATTTATTGTTTAAACAGACGTAGCTTTTATGTTATCAAATAACATGAAGCTAATCATTTTATTAGACATTTTTAATACTTTTAAGTAATACACTTATTACTTGCATGTTATCAATATAAAAAAAAGCATATTTTTACTTATTATTCGTCCCATTCTCTTAATTGCTTGTCTTCTAATTTATCTTTTACAATGTTTTCCCACAGAAATTATAAAAATGATAAATGCCAATAACAAAATTCTACCAGAAACTTGAAAAAAACTTCCTTGTATAAATACCGATAATGGGTTTAAAAACCAATATAACCTCATTTAATCAGTATATAATTAACCATAATTTAAATAATATTAACAGGTATTTGATTACTTTTTGTTTTTGATGCTCAAACAAAATCAGATTTATTTTTATAAAAAAAAACGGAAAATAGATATTGCCTGGAAAGACGGCTTAAATGGTTAAATTCTAATTTAAAACGACTAAATTTTAATCTAAATCATCAGAACCAGCTTAAGAGGAAGCAGAAATATGAGGATGAGAAAAGCCGGGTGAATTGGTTCAAGTAAAGATTCACTGCGCATGCTTACTAGAACTTGACCTTGCGCACTGCCATGCACTCAGATAACAGAATACCGTGATTCATATCGTCCAGCTACTATTCATATGTATGCAATGCAAGGTATAATAGTGCATTTCGCGTATACCGTGGAAAGTAGGATTTTGCATGCGAGTGTGGAGTTTGCACCCGAGCGACAGCGAGGGTAGTAAAACCACACGAGCAAAATTCAATTTTCGCATGAGTTGCGTACCGTACTTCATCTAGGATTGTTGGATTTTAATAATAAATACAGAAAAAATAGTAACTTTAATTAAACATCCAGCAAATTAGTTTTGTTAAATGTAAACAAACACGCCAATCGAGCGATAAGGCGAAGAATTATGGAACACACATGCGCAATGAATAGAACTACATACGAAAATATTTACTTTCTACGCATCTAAAAAGAGATAAAATGTTTATACTTCGTATCAATTATAGATAATAGTATATTATTTTACTAGGTTGTGAAGTGAGTTTTTTCTTTACCGCGGCAATTACCTACATTTACTGTCGAGCTTCGCCAAATGTAAATATTGCCAAGGTAAAGAAAAAACACTTCACAATCGTCAGAGGTACCAGACAATGAAAAAACATTAAATATTAATCAATAATCAATATAATAATATTATTATATTACATTATAATATTATTACATTTAC
The DNA here is from genome assembly GCA_001010745.2 of Gerris buenoi. Taxonomy (NCBI): domain Eukaryota; kingdom Metazoa; phylum Arthropoda; class Insecta; order Hemiptera; family Gerridae; genus Gerris; species Gerris buenoi. Next base: position 83,409 of record KZ651989.1, on the reverse strand, counting down.
ATGCTTATGATTTAAAAAAAGAAACCTTAAAAAGAGGTTACACTATAAGAAAAGATAAATAAAACGCATTGACATCTAGCGGATTTGAATAGTACTAAGAAGCATTTCCACAAAGATTGCAGCACTAAAAACGGAAGTTTCGAAAACTACCAGATGTAAAGATTTTTTTTTTTTCTGTTCTAGGACATAAAAATAACGCTATTACCGTGAGGGGAATAATGGTGCTTTACTCCCGAGGTACATACAATATTTTATTTCCAGTAGGGAAATTCTCGCCAACCTGATTTCAATAACTTCATTACATTAGCCATTCATTGTCTACTACATATTTATAAAATAATTAAGTTGGAAATCCTTCTTCTCCCTGGTTTGACTTTTTCGCCCTACTTTTGAGTTCAGGGAAGAAAAGCTTTACTTTAGTCCATCTAAACTAATCCAAAATAACTTTTTCTCCCCACCTGTTGTTTAGTTGCTGTTTCTTTCTTTACAAGACTTTGAATGTGATATTTTTAATTAAATATAGGTACATTATGATTCTTTTGGTATACCTACCACTATTTTTGCTCTAGAAATGACAATATCAGTTTTAAAGCTTAAAGATGAAGACAAAAGGTCCTGTGGTGATATTATAGGTTTGTTCCAACCACACTTCAAACTGGTTTGGAACTGCCCGACTCATGCGCATCGGACCACATTTGAACGTTTTTTGCTAATGCACATGCGTCGTACAGTTTGAAACTAGTTTGAGGTGTGGTTGGAACAAACCTTATGTAATGTTACAAGAGAATAAAAGAGGACTGTTATAAAACAAAATATTTCGAAATATGTGTAACATCAGATCGAAACTATATTTAACTTATTCTAAAGAAAAAGAAATAAATTTGCGATAAGGAAAAGTGCAATGTTGAAAGTTAGGTAGAATGTAAATAGTATTGTTAAAAACAAAAGAAATATTTTTGAATAAACAGGAGCAAAACTGGAAAAGTATCAGATTTTATTTTGAATTTGAGACATGCATTGATTAATTGGATAAAAATAAATTTTTAAAATTTATTTCGAACTATTGGCTATAAAATTTTATGAGTAAAATTAATTTTAAATTATATCATATTTTTAACAAATATTATGTCAAAAAAAAATCAATTAATATAAATTTATTTCTTAATTTTAATATTTTGATTATCTCTTTAAAGATCAAAGATGGAAATTAGAAAGCTAATTTATAATTACAGTTATATATATTTATTTTAAATATATACAGTGCACGTGGTACATAAGTACATANAGATCAAAGATGGAAATTAGAAAGCTAATTTATAATTACAGTTATATATATTTATTTTAAATATATACAGTGCACGTGGTACATAAGTACATATTATACATAACATGGTCAGGAGCTGTAGGTTGTAATGTCGCTCGCCTACATAAGTACATAAAAAATAATAGCCTACTATCACTGGCTTAAGACATTGCAAGCACGTTCATGACTAGCGGGTCCTATGTGAAGCTTACCAAGCTCTTATGTGGTATTCTATACAGAGTTAGGCTCTTAGATAGTCATGAGAACCAAATAATGTCATCGACCTTTTTACTTTGCTCGTACGAATAATATTTCAGACATGATATGTAGGAATATTATTTTCGGTCCGAGACAACTCCGACAAACATTCTCATATCGAGTTCATAATTACTTAGCCCAGTGTTTTCCGTTTATTTGTTTTCGTAGGTACATTTAATTATTATTTGAAAATTTCATCTACATTTATCATAAAAATAACTTCTCATCGCCGGGAATTGAACCCGCCCTCTTTCCGTCCAAAAAGCTATTTTCTCAAGAACTAGATTTTCCCGGGAAAAAAGTTTAGAACATTTAAGAATTTTTTAATCAAAATCGTCGGAACCGTTTTCAAAAAAAATTGTCCCTGTTTTATCTAGAGTTTTTGGGTGGTAACCCCCAAATTTGGAGCTAAAATTCATTTTTCGAGTTTGCCTCGGGGTATGATTTTTCTAAACATGCTACGCCAAATTTTGTTAAAAATCATCCCAGTTGTTAAGACCCCAGGCGTCCGCACGGACAGAAATGTTTTTAAAAATATCTTTTTATTTTTTTTTTTTACATAATTTTTAACTGTAAATCCATCAGAATCTCAATATCAAATTTTTGAATCACAATACTTTCTCTTTATATGAGAAATAAGAAATATTTCTTAAGTTAAATTTCATAAATTTCATGCTCATAAAATAGATAAACTCAAATGCTTAGTAAAGCTTGGAAGAACGATAGATACTTAAAGGAATAAAAATGATAAACCTACAATTTGGATTAATATCATTTATTTTTTTTAAATTCTGACTTATCCTAACAATTCGTTCTAATTCTTCAATAGTTAAGTCATAAGTTTATTAAAATGTATTTAATGCCCTAGAAGTTCTCTACTATGATCGACATGTTGGATATAGATATAGAGATAAAAACTTTTGACTTATGTTTTATTCTTACCGTGAAGACTGTACACCTCACACACATTTATAGAACTATTTATCCGTAAACAAGGCTTAAGTATTGCAATGATGGGAAATTTGGGATGGCCTGGGTTCTTTTCCCAGCCAAATTAGATTATTTTTATGGTATATTTTATCAAATGTTCAATAATAATTATATTTAACACAGACTAATGCGGAATTAATTATGCATATCAGAAAGATTAGTGCAAGTATCGGACATGCATTTTAGTTATATAATATAATATAGCACCATAGTTGCAAGATAAGAAGAAGTTTTTATATACCACGTTTTTAAATTTTCTGTCATAAATCATAAATTTGAAACCTGTCAAAATGAAGATTGTACATATGGGATATGCCACAACAAATAAAATAACTTTTTTCCGAACTAACTTCCATACAACAAACTTTGCTGAAAATGAATAAATTCTGCTGATAGATGGATAAAAGTATTAAAATAATGCAATGTTATCGTGTTCTGGGCTATTCTAAAAGTTCCAAATAACTAGCTACCCGGAAAGTTAGTAAAAAATCGATTGCAAGATATGTACTGGACAAACAAACAAACAAACAAGAAAGCAAGCTGTTTGAAGAACAGACAAATAAAAATAATAGAGAAATGTAGTAATGGTTTTAAGGTGGAAAATATCGAAGTGCATTAGTAAATAACTAAGCAGATAATTTGGTATGATGTCGCTTTATAATTCGATTAGTTAGTTTAATTTTACTATTTGACAAATTATTCGGAATAAAAACAAGTTTTTCTCATCAATTAATAAATCATTAGCAGTTTAATTTATTATTGGAATAAATTTATTTTTGTTTGAACACTGACACCTGACCAGTAAAATTGTGTTTTTTAAACTTGTTTTTTTGTTTTAGTTTTTATTAGGGTCCGTAGGCAAAACCCGAGGACCCTTATATTTTCGCGCGTGTGTCTGTCTGTCCGTCCGTCCGTCGCATGCTCTTACGGCTTCACCTTTCGTCCGATGATTTTGAAATTTGGCATGAATATGTCTTGCACCTACCCACCCATGTTAAAAATATAGCGGCTTAAAAAAAAAATGTCAATAAATTTAGGGAAAAAAAACTTAAGGGTTATTTTTATTTTTTTTTCTACATCGTGAGGGGTATCATATTAAAGGGTACGTCAAGCTGATTACAAAAATATATAATTCTTTGGTTTTAACTTTGATAGGGCGAGCGTAGGCACGTTTGAAGTGGGTGTGAAACGTGTCCCCCCCCCCCCTCTATCTCGTTTATGTGAGGTGCAAAAAATCTGAAAAAAATCCTGAACATTCTTCGACCAAAAGTAAAGATACCACTTTTTGGAAATTTCGAAAAAATTTTTTTTATTTTTTATTGGCAAAATACGTTTTTTATAATCATGGTCTTTTCAATGTATTTAAGTGGCTGTTTTCCGGTTCAATGGCAAAAAAATACTTCATCAGAAGTTTGTTTATGTGTTTTGAGAATATCAGACCCATAGGATAGTTCAAAGTAAGCTTCTTAGTATTTTAAAAAACACCATCAACAGGGTACTACTTAAACAATACAGTGTTGCCTATGGAACCTCGCTGAGTGCTGGCTAGCATACACTTGGCCTGTTTATTATTACTTAGAATACTTTTTTTCCGTTTCCTTTTTAGTGTTTCATTGGTAAAACCAAGAAAAGAAACCCTTTTAGTTTCTCCCAGTGTCTGTCTTTCTGAACGGTTCCAATAACTTGTTGACATGAAAAGAAATACAAACATGACGATTTGAAGTATTAAAGGTGGTTTTAACGCGCACACAGGGAAAATATAGTGAACTCAAAATTATCAGCTCAAATCCAAAATGGCGGATAATTCATGCATATCAAATTCTCATGGAATATCAAATTAAAGGTATTGAAGAGTAGATTACAATAATATATAGCACTGTGGAAAGTGATTCATTTTTCAGGTGAAGAACAAAAAAAAAAAAAAATTGAAAAATGAAGTCACCAGTCACAACAAAGAGATGCTCTGATTGTATTTCTCTTCACTGTATGATTTACGAAGTTACAAGTTTATTATAAAATGGTGATGCAGTTTTTTTACACCAATTACCATTAAGACAAATCCTTTAAGAGTCAATACCCAACAGTTTATGGGCCCAGTACGTTTCTACTGAGCAAAGAATTGAAATATTATTCCAACTTCATCTATTCAATGAGATAAACATTTTTTAAAAATACAATTTTTTTAGTAAAACCAACAACGACGACGCTATGAAGGGTTAAATATCGCCAACACTATTAATATTTTTTATACAATAAAAATAAAGTATGTATGCTAGGATGTAAGGAAGCTATGTGCCAAACTAAGTGGCAGTTTATTATTTAAAAAAAATAAATAAAAAAAAATAGTAATAATTTTGTAAACCATAAAAACATTCAGAGAACATCTATACAAATAGATAAGAAATTCTAAGAAAATTTGTAGTTATACCTTTCTTCTTTAATTCGATTAATTCAATGTATAATAATTCCATTATAACCAAGTGAATAAGAATTACTATCTTTTATATAATCGAGTAGTGTCCCGACGGGCGACGGCGAAGGGCGACGACTCACCTCTAAATGATTTATAACGTTAAAAATTGATTAGCCATAAGCTGGGATTGAACCAGTGACCTCCTGTGCGTCAGGCCAAAACGCTACCACTGGTCCATGCCATTTTTATGAAACTCCATGAATTAAACTTATTATTCTGGCCGTTGCCACGGGCATAACGGCTAGTTTCTCTATAATTTGTAGCGAAGAAAGAATATTGAATTCTTGTATAAAAAAAAGAAGTTTTTCAGTTAAATAGTTTCATAACAATTCTATTCATTTTAATTATTTTTTCTTTAATAATTTATTATTCTTTTCCCCAACAGCCCTAACTTTTTCGTGGACCGGTCTAAAGAAATTTTCCGCGGACCAATACTGGTCCACGTACCGGCGGTTGAGTAACACTGATCTAGAGTAAGGTAACCTGAAAAAGTAAATATTTGACACCACGACTTGCTCCAAATTATGAACCAGAGGAACATTACTTATAAAGTTCATGGGTAGCAAAGTAAGACAAGTTGTTGAAGCTTCCATTAAAAATTATCAGCTCAAATCCAAAATGGCGGAAATTCATGCCATTTAGTACGGAAATTACTACCATTTAGTACGGAAATTACTACCATTTAGTACTGTAAGAAAATTCCATATAATGAACTATACAGAAAAACTAACATTACGTTTAAAGATCATGGATAGCACAGTAAGAGAAAGTATTAAAGCATCTATTTAAATTACTGCCATTTAGTACCCTAAGAAAATCTGACAACAATATTTGAAAAAAGTAACCTCTTCAATTGTTTACCTATTTCGCGAATAGTTTTTACCAAGGCGATTCCAAAATAAAATAAAAAGAAATGGATCGATAAGAAATCAAAACAGTTAAATAACAGTCTTGATATTTTGCAGGTGAACAATAAAGGTAAGAGTTCATCTTTAAGTAAAAATTAAAAATTGCACAATTTTTTTTTCTATATACTTGGTTATATAATATATTGATACATTAAAATGAAATAACAGGGTAAAAAAGATCAAAATAACTTTAATAAAAAACTAATCAATTATTTACTCTCGCGTGGACAAATCAAATCTTTATTAAACGTCGTGCTTTTCAATGAGCAAGCGAGGATCTTAGTGCAACTTGGGTCACTCTTATGATGGGTGTAATACAGAGATCACGCTATTCTATGGCGTGGTCAAAGGATTTACTGGATCTTCTTTTTTTTGTAGACTAAAGGTTACAGAGAACAACACGACTGTGGTTGTCGGACTGTCTTCCTGGTGAGATAGCGGAGGACCGTCATGAGTTGGCTACCGTCTGCGCATATATTCCCACACTAACATCCTTTGTATTTTCATAGTTGCGAAACGTGGAGAACTGCGAGTAAATCTGTATCGTTAAGAAGTTAACCCGGACCGAAGATTTATTCGACCAACCCTGTGACAAATGAACACGGTTACAAATGAGAAAACTTTTCGTCATTCTAAGAACACGACAATGTTCCGCACAGTGTTATCCATCTATAATCTAGTTGATGATAAAAAAAAAAACTTTGCGTGAAAGAAAACAAATAAGATTACAAATATCATTTGATTTTCAGATGCGAGATCATCAGATCTTACTAAATAAAAGGTGTCGTGAATCTCAGATGTCAATATAAAAGCTAAGATAAAAAATCAAGATCTTTATCGATTTTGAATTGAATAAAATTTATTTGTTCTTTTAAAATTACAAAGTGATTATAAATGTAACTTCGAAAATTGAACGCGTGGACTGCCAAAACAACCAAATAACCTTTTGATTTGTGATATAACATAAGAAGGCGGGCCATGGATAAAAATATACTTGAATTCAAAACAGAGAAAGCTAAGTAAACTCAAGGAAGCAGTAGATAAGACCTAAAGGCATTCATGGTTTGGTCATGGTGAATTAAGGGTATCGACAGCACAAGATGAAAGCGTACGTACCATCAGATCAATAAAATTTAAATTAACCAGAATCTTCCAGTTACAGCTTAAGGCTATTTTTACAACCAACAAAAAAACTTTATGAGTTACATAATTATATTCTTATTAAGTTCGCGTAACTTATAGAAGTGCGAAAATGATTTCAATAAGATAGGTGTAATACATACAGAATTAAAATGCAGCAAGTGAAATACGTCATTTGGTTCTTAAATTATTTGCCATAAATCAGATCGAGTGATACATCAGCAAAGATTTATGTATGGAAAACAACTAAGAATATTCTATAAATATAAATCATACAGATATATGACTATGCCCACATTTTTTTTATATTTATAATAAGGATTTTATAATAAATAAAATAGTGAAATAAAATAAACAACGTTTCTTTTCCCTTTTCATTAAATATAAATTATAAAATCACACTGCTCAGTATACAATGCTAACTACTTATACATGGCGGAGTTACAAAAGAGACAAAATTAAAAGTAACTAACCCTTTCTAATTAGAGGAGTTAAGGCAAAATTAAAAGTAACTAACCCTTTCTAATTAGAGGAGTTAAGGCAAAATTAAAAGTAACTAACCCTTTCTAATTAGAGGAGTTAAGGCCAAATTAAAAGTAACTAACCCTTTCTAATTAATTAGAGGAGTTAAGGCCAAATTAAAAGTAACCACCCCTTTCTAATTAATTAGAGGAGTTAAGGCCAAATTAAAACTACGTAATGGCTTTTTAAGCAATATTACTCGTACCTATTTCTTTTACGATAATTTAAATTGAACAACTGTTAATTATAAGGAATTTAATAAGGAATCATGTATTATAGAGAAACTGAGTAATCCGATTAACCAATCAGATAACAGTATTTAATAAAATTAGGATATAGAGAAAAACATAGAAACTATCTAGGTATAAAGAGGTAGTATTCTGATATGGCGTAAAGTTTACTTCAGATTTTGATGAATTCGTTTCAAGTGTCTCCGAGTGCAAAAAGGTAGTATTTAAATTAATTATAGCTCTAAATTTAAGGAAACTTGGCTCCAGAAGTCTTAAGAAATCGTTTTTTTTAAAAAAAAAACTTTAAAAAGATTACAAAATGATAATTATGGAATTCGAATTTAAACACAGAACAGTTTCCCAAGTAGAATCTAGTTTCCAGAAGATTGATAAAAATAAATCTGATTTAATTAAAAATAGTCGGACACTTAGTGTGGCAATTATATTTTGTAAACGATACTACTTTCTAATATCGAAATTTTAATAGATGAGATAAATCATATGCTCACTTCTTTAATATACTAGTATAAAGATTCTGTGTTAAATTGTCGGTTAATGATAAAATAGTCTACAAATTACTATTACAAATAGCTTCCTCGCGTCTTTTTTTTATGCTTTTACAACCTGTTATTGTCAAATTTATTTAATTATCCCTTCTAATTTCAATCTGTTGAATGATTCGATTTTTTTGCATAAATTAAAATACCAATTTTTGAAAAAATTTAAATAGCTAAGACGGTTGGAATTAATCTGGGACTAAATTCGACAAACCATCCAAAATAAATAAATATCAAAATGCCAAAAAAAAAAACAAAAAAAAAAACACCAAAAATGGGCCAATTATGACTTACCATCTAAATTTGAGAAAAACTCAGGCAAGCAGTCTTCTTACCCTTAAAAATTAATAGGTCCTAAAATCAATATTTCTACAGTGTGCGAGTTACAAATTGTCACTTTTGACCCTCAGAATTCCCCACCGTAATGATGCAAAAAATAAAGCCACTAAGCCTGTGGGAGAGATGAGACCGGTGAAATTTTTATTTGCCTAGTTGGCTCGACCTTCTAGAATTCAAAATTCTGACCTCTCATTGGCTCCCCACTCCAATTTTTCGTCTTTTCCCACGCTGTCAAAAGTCAACTCATAACGCGCCAACAGTAGTTCGATGGCTCTTATCCCAAAGAAGAGGAAAATATAACACGCTCCCCGCTTGTTTAATTGAATTCCAGACATCAGGGAACATTTTTGGTTTCGTGTCTGTCTGTCTGTATTTCCGCGAATCCTTGAATCGTGTGACGATAACTTGAGTAAATGTCAACCGATTTTGATGAGATTAGGTAAACATGTTCATTTTACCAATGCCCAGGAGGAGTTCATTGAACAACGTTATTCGTCCAAGCGTTCACGCGCAATGCTTGCGTAGAGGAGAAAAATAAAAATTTATCTCTTCAATAAGACAACTTTTTTTTTCAAATACAATTTTTTAGTAAAACAAACAGCGACAACCCAGTGAAGTGTTAAAGAACGCTAAAACTATTAATAGTTTTTACACAATGAACAATATATCAAAGTAATATAACTAACAATAATGTTAATATAAAAATAAAGTACATGATAGTATGTGAGGAAGCTATGTGCCACACTAATTGGCAGACTATTTTAATTTGTTTAGGTTTTGCTCTTATATTACCTTGTTTATCACCTGGTGTTTGTTTTTAGGCACTGACAATGGCCTTATGAAGGCTAAAACCTGTTGTGGCTAATATAAGTTTGAATTGACGTGAAAAGACAGTTTTATTATTTCTTAAAGATGACCTCCATAGATTCTTCCATATCTAACAAATGTATTGTTGAATGTTGATATAGAGTGAAAGAATACAAAAAAGCAATGTTTACTCTTTAAAATCAATTCATTATTAGTAACTTTAACAAAAAGTTGAAGCAACTGAGATTCTCAAATAATATTTTAAAGAGTTTTTATTTTTTTTAATATTTTAAAGAGTTTTTTTTTATCATAAATTTAAGTATATGTAGTTGTTATACTACTATTCATTTTGATTCTCTAAAAAAAAAGAAGATTAAGGATGAATGAAAAACTTAACAACGAAATATTGAAAATAAATGAGAAAAACTTGCAATGAAATATTTAGGATTAATGAAAAGCTTGCAAGGAAATATTAAGGATAAATAAAAAACTTGCAAGGAAATAATGAGGATAAATAAAAAACTTGAAAGGAAATATTAAGGATGAATGAAAAACTTGCAAGGTAATATTAAGGATGAATGAAAAACTAGCAAGGAAATATTAAAGATTAATAAAAAAAACTTGCAGGGAAATATTAAGGATGAATGAAAATATCGAGCAAGGAAATATCGAGGATGAATGAAAAACTTTCAAGGAAATATTAAGGATGAATGAAAAATCTTCATAAAGGAAATATTGAGAATAAATGAGAAAAATTTGCAAGGAAATATTGAGGATGAATGAAAAATTGGCAAGGAAATATTGAAGATGAATGAAAAACTTGCAAGGAAATGTGTATTGAGGATAAAAAAGCGTGAAAGGGTCGTAAAGAATCGTCTTTGAGAGAAGTTGAGGAGAGATGAAGTATGAGTATGGAGTTGAACGGCCTCAGCTAATGCGGTGTTGTTGTTACACAATCCTTCTTCCCATAGCAACAAGAGGCAAGGCCAAGGGCAGCTCCTTCCCAGCTCTCAGCCCAAACTGACGTCAGGCCCGCTTCTCTTGCATCTAACGTTCTCAGCACCCCGTTATCTACCCATAAGTCTTTACCGTAGAACAAGCGTAATCCATCATTAGCTATTAAAGAACGCCAAAGCCGTTTTCTACACACTGTATAATATGGTAATATGATACAGAACGTTTTTTTACAGGAATGAAGTAAATCAAAGGGAAGTATAATCAATCAATAGCTTTCAACAAAAACAAATAATAAAAAAACGTGACCAGAATATATGTGTCAGTTTTGCCACTAGGCTAATAGTTTTTTTTTCATAAAAATTTTAATAATATTATTTATGTATACAACATATATAAAATAATTAAGTTTTTTTACGTCGACGCTTCACCTCAAAATGAATTATTATTGCTGAGCATTGCTTTAAACGCGGACGAAGAGGCCGGGTTCGATTCCCCTCCGAGGAAAAGTTATGTATAAGATAAATGGTTATGAAATATT
>KZ651989.1:48379-71896 GCA_001010745.2 Gerris buenoi | reverse complement strand
TTTATTGGCATAAGTAACAAAACATTTTTGTGTATACCGGAGCCATAATGATATTTTGAGTGGGGATAGTTTGTGCCTTTCATAATTTTTGTTGATATTTTGTAAAGGATTGGAGCTTTTGAATTACATTAATGGAAGGGTATATTAAAAATAATTAAATGTACCATAAGTCTGTAATTGTACCCTTTCAATTAGTTCAGTGTGAAATATGGATCCTTAAGGGTAATATTATGTTTGTTTAATATTAATATGTGTTTATATCTTTAATGTTTACAATTGGCACTTAAAGAAATCAGATACAATTTCATAATTCCAGTCATATATATATACGCAAGAATATATTTGGGTTAAGAACATCTTATGACATGGTACTCTAAAAATAAAAGGAAAAATTAGGTCATGTGAAGAGTATAAAAGCGAAAAAAAAAAACCATTTAAATGAGTCAAACGATAATGAAACACTACTAAAATGTCTCAATCCAGTCCAGGTTCAAAACCTTTGGGGTCAACTCAAAACAATAAAGACTTCCACGGAAAAAATAACAGTAATCGAGTTCCTAAGTTCTCTAGGACAAACTTGTCTACGGAACACAATAATAATCGTTCAACAAATAATAACTATCTCGAGTCATGTGATGCAATCACATACTTATACAAACAAACAAAGAAAAAAGAAAAAAAGCAATTATACAATGTGAAACAATAATAGATTACTTCATTCTCTGTTCTAAATATGTGACATGAAAATGACCTATCCTAACGTATGTTAATTGTGCATATAATTGCCAGAATAGTTTTCCGAATGTGAAGTGCGAAGGACAAGAGATAATGAAACATTCATAATTAACATTGATAACTGACAAGTACTCACTATCACCACTATCACCCTTTACTCAAAGTTTGATAATGAACTATTACGAGGTTTATTTTTAATTTATAAGATATACTTTAAGATTTTACTGTCTCTGTTTGAGAGATAAAGAAATTAAAATAATTAAAAAAACTACATATTCTTAGCGTCTGTTACGATTAATTTTGGTATGTAAAAAAGTGCATATTTTAAGAAACTAAAGCGAATAAAGTAAATTTCACATATTTAATTTATATGGTTTGTTTTTACCAAAAATACATAAAAGTGTCCACCATATTGAATGTACAAAATTATACATGACGGTTATAAACATCTCTGCTTAACGCAGCACAGCATTGGTGCATATACTTCTAAGTGTTGAGGGGCCAACACCATAAAAAGATAACCTAATATTTCGATTTTAACTATTTCTTTAGGTATTAATAACTAAATTTACAATTTGTATACCACTAATTTTAACAAAAACCTATAATAAAAAAACAAAAACAAAGAAAAGAACTTTTATTATATCTTATAGTAAAAAAACAACTAATGAATATTAAGTGAGCAATTTGTGCAATACTGATTTTTTAAATAAGTTGGCTTTACAGTTTACAAAATCCTATTATTTTACAAGTCAGTATATTATTACATTAAACTATTAAACTAATGGCGTGCTTACTTTCCTCCCTCATTTTTACTTTCCTCCCTCATTTTTTACTTTCCTCGCTCATTTTTTACTTTCCTCCCTCATTTTTACTTTCCTCCTTCATTTTTACTTTCCTCCCTCATTTTTTACTTTCCTCCCACATTTTTTACTTTCCTCCCTCATTTTTACTTTCCTCCCTCATTTTTTACTTTCCTCCCTCATTTTTACTTTCCTCCTTCATTTTTTACTTTCCTCCCTCATTTTTACTTTCCTCCCTCATTTTTTACTTTCCTCCCTCATTTTTACTTTCCTCCTTCATTTTTTACTTTCCTCCCTCATTTTTACTTTCCTCCCTCATTTTTTACTTTCCTCCCTCATTTTTACTTTCCTCTCTCATTTGTACAACTAGGCTATAATGGGACCAATTCCTCCCTATAAACTAGAGTGGAATGTTAAGGTTTCCATGTTTCTGGAGGAAATATTTATTTCTTAATTTTTTTATTTATGTAACTAGCCAGCAAAATGGAATTTTGCTGACAAGTTTTTTTTATTTCCGAGTCAAAGGCGAGGATATGCTAAACAAATTTACTGCAGAGGCGAAGCCGAGGCAGGAAATATACTATTTACTGACGAGGCGAAGCCGAGTCAGAAAAATTACATGTTGACTGAAGAGGCGAAGCCGAGGCAGGCAAATGTTAATTTGCCTCGGTTACACCTCAGCAGGTAGTCTTTAAACGAGTCAGGAATGTTTCCTTTGCGTCATAGTTACATACAATATTTTATCTAATGATTATGAGTGCAATTTTTGTGCCGTTAGACAAAAATTGCACTCATTTTTATATTCCCTTTTTAACATTTAAAAGATTTAAAGAAATTAAATTTGTAAAGAAACGAAAGGTTGAGTCATCAAGAAAACAAAACAAAGGCAAAACAATTCAGTGTTGCCACTTTTTTTTATTAACAACTGTTTTTTATCTCAATTTTTAGAGATTTTTTAAAAAATAATCATTGTAAAATAGTAACATTTGTTTATTACTTCCTCCCTCATTTTTTACTTTCCTCCCTCATTTTTACTTTCCTCCTTCATTTTTACTTTCCTCCCTCATTTTTTACTTTCCTCCCACATTTTTTACTTTCCTCCCTCATTTTTACTTTCCTCTCTCATTTGTACAACTAGGCTATAATGGGACCAATTCCTCCCTATAAACTAGAGTGGAATGTTAAGGTTTCCATGTTTCTGGAGGAAATATTTATTTCTTAATTTTTTTATTTATGTAACTAGCCAGCAAAATGGAATTTTGCTGACAAGTTTTTAAGTTTTAGTTCCGAGTCAAAGGCGAGGATATGCTAAACAAATTTACTGCAGAGGCGAAGCCGAGGCAGGAAATATACTATTTACTGACGAGGCAAAGCCGAGTCAGAAAAATTACATGTTGACTGAAGCTCCCTCATTTTTTACTTTCCTCCCTCATTTTTACTTTCCTCTCTCATTTGTACAACTAGGCTATAATGGGACCAATTCCTCCCTATAAACTAGAGAGGAATGTTAAGGTTTCCATGTTTCTGGAGGACAACCCAGTGAAGTGTTAAAGAACGCTAAAACTATTAATAGTTTTTACACAATGAACAATATAACAAAGTAATATAACTAACAATAATGTTAATATAAAAATAAAGTACATGATAGNTAAATATATAAAAATAAACAATGTGGGAGTGTTTATAACCTGCGATGTGTAACCTTTCTGTAGTAAAATTTTCCTAAAATGTGACAGCCTATTTGTTATTTTGCTGACACTTTATTCAAAAGAATTAAGAAAAATGACATTTTGCAGACTGAAAACAGTACAACAATGCTTAATTTTGCCGCCGTGAGTAGATAAATGTATTTACTTATTTATTTGTTCAACGATCAAGAGCAATTTTTTTTACTCTGGAGTAAAATCTAGGAATGAATAAGTGTTAGTCTTGTAAGAATCATATATGCGTAAATTGCTACTTCCAAAAAAAAAAAAAATAAAAATAAAAAAATAAATAAATAAAAAAAAACTTTTATAAAAAGATTTAAAGTAAAATCTTGGCTTAGTCGAAATCCAATTGGGGACATAACATACGCAATAAATAGGTCCAACACAAAAAAAGAGTAATAATTGATCACAGTGATATATTAATCAAATAATAGATAATAGTAATAATAATTATAGTCATTATTATATTATTTAATAATTGACAAGGATAAAACGTTAAAAATGTCAAGACATCATATCGTTTTAACGCTACCTCAATTCGAACTATTTTCCACAACTGTTAAATGTTAAGAGAGTAAACTACAGCTAATTTAGTTTAATTCAATGCAGTAAACGGAAGGTTAACTCTAAAATACCAATTTTCTTTTTTAAAAAAAAACCTTGACAGAAAATTTTAAGACATAATGACAATTGGTAACGTAAAATAACAAGTTCGACGTTAATATGCCAAAAGAGAATAGAGGGGGAACAATAACCGATAACATAATGAACGTAATATTACTATACTACCAAGAAAATAAACGATATCAGTACAGTAAGTCTACAGTTAAATAGAAATAAAGTTAAATTCTTATATTTACGCAAAATAAAATAATAATGAAAACTATTGTGAGAGCTATTACAATTTTTGTGGTGTTAATATCATGTTTACACAGAAGAAGAACATCACCACCAGCATCAACAACCATTGCTTCCTCAACCACTCTATCACCAGATTTAGATGGTGATACGCCATCATCACCTACTACAACTATAAATTCATCAGACGACTCAGATGATACATACCCAACGGACTCTGGTGACATCTCTATAAATGACTGTGATAATGCATCTGAAGTATCTGACGGCGATTCAAATGAATCTGACATCAATTCATCAATTGGAGATAATACAATAGAAGGATCATCAATTTATTACCACGATAACTCACCAGGGATATACTCTAATAGTGAATATTATGTTAAATAATTTAGTATTCATTTTAAAGTAGTATTTCGTTTATGATCAATAAAAATCGAGGAAAGGGTTGCACGAAGAAATCATTCAGTACCTACTTCATTTACAAAGTAAGTAATAAATATGTATCATGACTAATTTAGGGACTAATTTAGTTATTAAATAATGACTGCATCAGGGTAGTGTACAGTAATGAGAAAAAAGAAAAACAATAAATAATAATAATTTAAATAAATTAAAGCTCATTTATAACACTAATGAATTCCTTTCAATCCATTTACAAATCTTCTTTTGTAAATATTATAATAATGTACTAAAAACTAAAAGCACTGACTAGTAAGAAAATAATAATTACTTTTACGCAAGGAACATCATAAATTTACCGTACCATCATAAATAGTACCATATGTAGCATCTTTACATAATATGAACTATAAAATGGTTAAATTTGTCTTGTTAGTACTAAACTTCGTACAAAGATAAATTAATTAATTTATATGTAAATATAAATATAGAATATATATGTCCACAGTCTATTTTCCCGGTCCATTCCTGACAATCCTCCTAGACGCCTGAAGAGGCAGTGGTCGCGTGACCTTCTAGGCAACTAATCATATTCATTCAATTTCAAGGTTTAAATTATTCATTGTTCTTTACTCAACACATGAAATAATATCTGTCTCAATTTAGTAAGTACTATCACTGGATAGTTCCTTGCCTCATGCTGCCTCAAGTCACTTATTCATTCATCATTCATCTGTATTGCTTATAACAATTATGTATATTGTAGTTGCAGTAATTAAATAAAATGAAAAAAAAAAAAAAAGAATATATATGTATATGTATGTATATATAATGAATATATATTACTATATTCTTTGATGATATAAAGTTTATGTCTCCAAAATTGTAAATAAATATGTATGACACATTTATCATGTGCTATGTTTGTAAATAGACATATTATATAAGGGCTATAAAATTGTAAATTTGAGATTTATATCTCCTCTGTACTATAACTATTAATGTATCGAATTAATAATATAAAATTAAATCAGACAAATCATATTTATGTATCTTATTTATATTTGAATACTAACTCGATTTAAAAGATTAGTTTAATTTTGTATATAATCATTTAATTTTATATAATATATGAATAAATATAGATGTATTGTCATTATTTCTACCAACTTGTCCTGTCTTTTTTGGTTAGTCATTAAGTATAATTTTACAAACCCTATTTTTAATATTGATCAGTGGATTTATGATTCACTGAGATAGTAAAATAATGTTTCTCTACATTAGTTTCATGAAGGGTACTTGGAACTTATTACATGTCATATTATATGACCTCACCTGATGATGGCCAATCAGGGTTTGAAGCCTAGGTCGCCTTTCATAAAGTTATATTGTAGAGAGGCAGTATTTTACTAATTAGTTTTCTACTTCTATTAGAAACAAAAAATTTCTAAAGCAGAATCTAAACCAAACTTAAAACCAGGTGGATTTTTGTATGAAACGTTTTTATTATTTTTAAGCAGTGCACTGCTTTTAGTCGGTCTACTAATATCGTAAATTATGAATAACCAAACAAGGTCTAAACTGTTGAGTATAAACTAGTAGACTATTTCATTGGGTCGTCAAAATTAAAATAAAATAAAATACCACTTTTTGTGGCACTTATTGGGAATTGTCTGTGGGCTAGTCCCTTATAACTGTCCACTAAATTCTGAGCAAAACCGGGACGTCAGACCTAGAGAAATTGAAGTTAGAAAGATTTTTACGATTATGCATGCCCAGTGGCTGCTATAGCTCCAATTACAATGACATTCATACGGCCTAAACTGCAGAATACCTAAAAAAAAAATAATCCAAATTGGATCAAAAATGAGGAAAATATTCCTGTATCAAGGATCTCACATTCGTGCAAGCGCAGTGGCTCCGTTTATCCGATGGATCATCATACGTTCGATCCTCAACTATCCTCCAAAGGTAACGAACACAATTCAGCGAAAACGGACCATTAGGACGCGAGATTTAACGTGTGGAGAATTTTACATTTGCACCTGCGCAGAGGCTACCATTGATGCAATTAATAGGGGACCATTTAGAATGAATATTATGGAAGTTCGTCGAGTAAGATTTCGTGGACACCGAGACAGACACGAAACTACTAAATTTATTCAGGAAGGTCTAAAACTTAAAATGTGAAAGGAAATTTTAATTTTGGAGGGGAAAAAGTTCACCTCCCAAAAGTAAACAAATTGCTTCCGCTACCTTGGTAGACTCAGAAGAAATAACCTTTTTAGGTGGCATATATACAAATAAAACCAAAATAGTCTGCGAATTAGTGTGGCACATAACTTATTCGCGCCCTGCACACTTAAATGATTTTTTTTTGCTTTTACGACCCTTTGTTGTCATATTTAGTAAATGTTATCCTCTTTTTATAAGAAGGAAACATATACATATTATGTCTCTAATTTTAATTATTAATAGACAGAAATCTGTATCAGACATCAGGGGACATTTTTGGTTCCATGTATGCCTGTCGATCTGTCTGTCCGTCGTTAAATTTTTGTGAACCAACATATTTTTAAAAGCTTCTAGTTCGATATCAATGACATTTGGATGGTAGGTCATAATTAGCCCAACGTAAGTCCCATATAAGTTTAATGCTTCTGCTCTTATTTATTTCTCTTCCGCGTGCATACTAACATACATTTTTACACTTATACATGTCTTCAAAATTACTTATCTTATTCTGAGTTTTTTTTAAGTTTAGATAGTTTGATAAAAGTAGCCCAAAAATAGCCCTAGATTAATTTATACCCTCTAAGCTATTTAAATTTACTAAATTGATACTTTAATTTATGAAACATAAAATGCATGTAAAAAAAAATCTAACTTTCATGACAATTTTGACTGATTCAAGNTGCGCACAAACATACATTTATTTACACTTATAGCTTCAAAAGTATTCTGGTTTGTATGAAACTTTTATAGTTTACCGAAAGTAGCCTGCAGATAGCCCTAGATTAATTTGAACCCTCTGCGCCCTTTAACTTTTGCTAAATTGATACTTTAAATTACGTAAAAAACCCAAGCAATTGTGACAAATTAAATAATCGAGGGAAACAATTAAACAAATTAGTCAATAATGGCTTGTAAAAGCATAAAATCAATAGATTACGGAAGCTTCGTGCCACACCTATTGGGAGTCTATTTTTCTTAAATTGTACAAGTTTTATTTACTTAAAAATTTCTACATTGGTCAACCCTTATTTGATTATTTATTGCATAGAAAACTATATTGAGATTTATTCTCCTTTGGTCTTTTTAGGGATTAAAATTTATAATTTATTTTCTTCTCTTTATAAGTTTGACAATAGCAGGTTTTAATAACCTAAAATCATTAAGGAATACGAGATAGGACGCCAAGAAGCAATGTGCCAGACTGTATTAAATCTTTCAAAATTTTGGTTTTTTAGAAAAATAAAAGTATCACTTAAACAACATTTATAAAGGCAGAAGGCAGACGTTTAAAATTAATCTGAGGCTATCTACAAGCTACTGTTTACAAACCATCTAATTTTTTTATAAATCAGATGATTACTTTTAAAGATATAGGAGTAAATAAATACACGTTTGTGCGCACCTGGAAGAGAAGCAAATGAGCGCAGAAGGTGGCCAAAATGGGCTAATAATGATCAACCATAAAAGTTTAAATGACTGAGGATGACGCTTAAGAGTCGAAACGTTTCGAGATGAAATAGAGAAGCTGCGTAATTAATTACACCTAAAGATCCATTTATTTCTTAAGTTTAGAATAAAAAAAGGGTGTATTCTTAAATTATTAATAATTTAAAATAAAAGTTTAATTAAAATCGGGCAAGGAGTTTTTACGATATGTTGATTTCACAAAAATTGAGGACAGACAAATTTGGGACCGAAATTCTTTCCTGATGGCTGAAACGGATTTCTGTCTGGGAAGTTTTAAAATAAAATGGGAAGAGGTAAAAATAAAATTAGTTTCCAACTTTTAAGTTAGTTTTGGATCCTTTTAGGGTAATAAAATTGTACCCAGATTTTTACTTTTTGTGGCAACGTTTTTGGCATTATGGTAAAACTGAGTTACCACATTGTTTTGTAATATACTGTTGTTTTTTTTTGTTAATTTTATACCTTTTTGTAACTAGTCTTTGTTAATATTAATTTTTATATTGCTAATTGTTATATTAGTGCAATTTCGTACGTTATCTGGTTAAAGATGGCTAGAGAGGAGATGTCCGACTTTTTATTAGTTATTATTTTGACTTGGAACATTTTTGTTTCAAATAATTCTATCAACTTGTTTTACTAACGATCCTCACAATAGCCAATGGAGGAGGTATGTGTCTAACATTAGTAGTTTAAGATGGTTTCATGTGTCGACTTTTGGTTTTCCTTAATAAAGTATATATTTTTTTGTAGGCTTGAGAATGGCAGGTAATGCCGAAACGTTGCCACGAAAAGTAATAATCTGAGTACGATTTTATTACCCTAAAAGGATCCAAAACTNTTTCATATGCATGCTAATTAAGTTTTGGTAGTTCAATAAAGATATTCTCTTCTCACTGCTAATATCACAATAATGTTTTAAAATGCCCAGAGAAATCTGGTTTTTTTCTCTTTTTTTTCATGTAATACTTAGATGTAATATATAATGATTTATTAATACAAATTGTTTTATAAGTAGATGCATGATGATGATGTGGTAAAAACACAGTAAATTATGTATATTGCTCTTTGTTCATGCACTTTTTCCCTATGCACACAAAAAGCAATGGATCTCACTCTAACCGATAAGTGCATCACTTCATTTCTTTAAAAGAATTTTTGGGTGAATCTCTCTCAAAATCCTTAATTCCTTAATTTCGCCACAGGATATGATTTTTCTCCACAAGTCATTATATCTATTCAGAATAGATCTAGATATTTGGACTTCACGGACATATAAGCGTAAAAATATCAAACGTCGAATTTTAAAGACGACAATACTTTTTCTCTCTTTATATCGAGTGTATGTTATCTGGTTAAAGATGGCTAGAGAGGAGATGTCCGACTTTTTATTAGTTATTATTTTGACTTGGAACATTTTTGTTTCAAATAATTTTATCAACTAGTTTTACTAACGATCCTAACAATAGCCAAAGAGAAGGCTTGAAAATGGCAGGGAATACCGAAACATTTTCACGAAAAGTAAAAATCTGAGTACGATTTTATTACCCTAAAAGGATCCAAAACTAACTTAAAAGATTTAAAGAAAGGGTACAACTTAAATCAAATTAGTTTCCAAAATATTGATGGAAATAAATTATATTTAGCTTAAAATGACACGAAAATGGCAACAATCACTTGTTGGATACTTTTTAATAAATATGATAAATGATAAATAAGATTAATGTAATTTAAATTTATTCAGTAAATATCGAAATTTGATTTTGAATTTTATCGGACTGCATTTTTCTAATACTAATAATAATATAATATTTTCTACAGAGACCGCTTAATGACGAACTACGATATTTTAGACTAACCGTGGAGGCCTAAATAAAAATATTTTATACTATTGGAAATTAATGCACAAAATTAAAAAGCTGAAGGAAAAGTCCCACTAATAGTACTACGTAAGAAATATTACGATAGAGTTCTAAGACTGAGACGCTGTTTAAAGTATTATTTGGAATCAAAACGCTAATATTCACGTCAGTTGAATTTATTAAATTCTAACAAGGAAATTAGGTAAAGTTATAATAAGATTGTTTCTATAAAAAAGAACACAATACTTCTAAAAAAAAAGTAGGAAAAAAATAAAAACATTTAACTTTATCTCAATAAGAGAGGGGAAAAACATAATAACGATTAAAAATAATTATACAAAAATGCCTATATAGATATATGAAGTAGTGACGATGTTCAATTTAAAATATAAGTAATTAAATTCCAAACTAGTTATTACTTTAAGCCCTTGATGACAAATTAACCATCCTTATCATTTAATTGGTCACTAAAATTTGAACTAATTACCATCAGTGTAAAATTAGAGGGGAATACGTGTTTGTGATAAGATAATATGGTCAGAGACTTATATAATAGGAATCGAGCAGTTGGTAGCCACCTCAGATTACCTAGTAAGCTTTAGTGTAGAGACAAAGTTTTGTTATATCAAACAACCATGAAGAAGACTCAAACTATTATTATTTTNTGATTTTGAGTTTTATCGGACTGCATTTTTCTAATACTAATAATAATATAATATTTTCTATAGAGACCGCTTAATGACGAACTACGATATTTTAGACTAACCGTGGAGGCCTAAATAAAAATATTTTATACTATTGGAAATTAATGCACAAAATTAAAAAGCTGAAGGAAAAGTCCCACTAATAGTACTACGTAAGAAATATTACGATAGAGTTCTAAGACTGAGACGTTGTTTAAAGTATTATTTGGAATCAAAACGCTAATATTCACGTCAGTTGAATTTATCAAATTCTAACAAGGAAATTAGGTAAAGTTATAATAAGATTAAGTTTCTATAAAAAAGAACACAATACTTCTTTTTCTTTAAAAAGAAAAAAATAGAAATAAAATAAAAACATTTAACTTTATCAATAAGAGAGGGGAAAAAAACATAATAACGATTAAAAATAATTATACAAAAATGCCTATATAGATATATGAAGTAGTGACGATGTTCAATTTAAAATATAAGTAATTAAATTCCAAACTAGTTATTACTTTAAGCCCTTGATGACAAATTACTCATCCTTATCATTTAATTGGTCACTAAAATTTGAACTAATTACCATCAGTGTAAAATTAGAGGGGAAAACGTGTTTGAGATAAGATAATCATGGTCAGAGACTTATATAATAGGAATCGAGCAGTTGGTAGCCACCTCAGATTACCTAGTAAGCTTTAGTGTAGAGACAAAGTTTTGTTATATCAAACAACCATGAAGAAGACTCAAACTATTATTATTTTGGTGGTCGTCTTGATCTCTTGCATGCACAGACACAGGAAGCCTCCTACTACTGCGGCCCCTGCTGGAACTACTGCAGGAGGAGAAACTACTGCAGCACCAGGAGGCGCTACTGACGCTCCTGCTGCAACTACTGCGGGAGGTGCAACTTCAGCAGCTCCTGCGGCGACTACCTGAGAGCCATCAGGCAAATAACTTTCTTTTTTTTTTTTTCATTTAAAACAGATTATTTAAAATTTCATCATTATATTCTAAAAGAGTTTTACACAATTATTTAATTAAAAACTTTGTTTTAAAGGAACTATTGAAAAACAACGTAATTTCCAGTAGCTATATAAAAACAGATGTAAAAATATACGTATTGCTTATAAGATAAACGTGATTGCTTTAAGCCTTTATTTTTATCCTGAAAACTAATTTATGTAGTTTATTCTTTTTTTCTATCTTTATTGATTAACTCAACTACATCATTTTAAATATTATATATAAGTGTTAAAGATAAGTGTTTTGTTGACAGTGATATAGTTTATTATAAAATCAAATCATTAATTATAACAAACAAGTGTAAAAGCTTGGAAACTAGCTAGCACCCCTTTGCTAATATTGCTATACCCTATTATAACAACAAAATATAACGTTCCATCTTAAAAAATATACTTATAAAAGAAGAAAGTATAAAATTTATTTTGCCTCCGAGTTTACCAAAGGTAACGGAAGCTATGTGATCGTTCTGATGAACAAAAAATGTTTAGGTCTCCGATTTCAAAAATCCCAAGACAGAAATCCGTTTCAGACATCAGGGAACATTTTTGGTTCCGTGACTGTCTGTTGGTCTGTTGTTCAATTTTTGCGAACCAACATATCTTAAAAATACAGTTCCGATTTTAATGAAAATTTGATAGTAGGCCATAATTAGCTCTTTGTTGGTCCCGTATAAGTATAAGTTTCAACCATCTGCACTAATTTGATTCTCTTCCGCATGCGCACAAACATACATTTATTTACACTTATAACTTCAAAAGTACTTATCTGGTTTGTATGAAACTTTTATAGTTTATCGAAAGTAGCCCGCAGATAGCCCTAGATTAATTTGAACCCTCTGCGCCCTTTAACTTTTGCTAAATTGATACTTTAAATTACGTAAAAAAAACCCAAGAAATTTTGACAAATTAAATAATCGAGGGAAACAATTAAACAAATTAGTCAATTGTGGCTTGTAAAAGCATAAAATCAATAAATTACGTGGTTTGATGCGAGGAAGCTTTGTGCCACACCTATTGGCAGTCTATTTTTCTTAAATTGTACAAGTTTTATTTACTTAAACATTTCTACATTGGTCAACCCTTATTTGATTATTTATTGCATAGAAAACTATATTGAGATTTATTCTCCTTTGGTCTTTTTAGGGATTAAAATTTATAATTTATTTTCTTCTCAATTTTAGGGTTTCGTTGGTAAAACCAAAAAAAGAAACCCTTATAGTTNTCTCATATCTTAGATACTTTAGATACTGAAACCCGTCTGATTTATAATTATAATAAATTAAAAATTGTATAAACTTATACTTTATTATACAAGTGATATAAAAGCTTCATTATTATGTTTGATTATCACAAAATCTCAGTCAATACAACGAGCCCTTACTTAGAGCTTTTTCAGGCTATAACATTTCAAATAAAACATATTTTAATACAAATTTGAAAAAAGTGATGAAACAAATTTAAATTTGCAGCTTTTATTTTATATAATACTAGCTTTATACCTGTGCTTCACTATGGAGTGTGTTATTATTATTTTTATGGGTTTTTCTTTTCACATCTCTGTGTTGAAATTAGAATTATCTTTGTAGTAGTTTTGTATTACCATCTATCGACATTTAAGATTCGAAAAGAAAAATCCTTCACAGGTCTAATGGGTAAAATAAATAAAAATTAAAGACTATTAAGTTTCGCACCTAGTAGTAGTAGTAGTAGTCTAGTACTTCCTACTAGAACGGGTAGGACGAACCAATTGTTCGAACCTTGCAATTAGGCCATCACTTAGGCCCTTTTTACGCCCTGCGGTAGAGAGTTGCAGCCACATCACACATCATACATATGTACATTGTACCTCCGAAGCGAGTATGATGTCATCAATAGTGAGCCATATAAATCAGAGCGTCACACCGAGGAATCGAACCCCTCGTTCCACTCATAATTCAGTGATGGCCGATCAGATGTGGTTTAACCCGCACGGTTCCGCTGTCTCTAAGTTTTGCACCTTAAGTCTTTAATAAACCTGTGAAAGATTTTTCTTAAATAGAATTACCAATTATTAATATATATTTTTTCAACCAAAATAGGAACACCTTATCATGAATTAACTTCCTGACTTTGAAAGATCAATCTGGGGTCAATTCCCCTTCTTTTCTAACCTTTTCCTTGTATTCTCCTTAGGGATAACATTATGGAAAATCCCTATTGGCACATATCAATATAATTTAGAAAATTATTATACTACCTACACACTCGTATATTTTATTATAGCGTTTTAAATAAGTAGTGATAATTATGCTAGTAAAGGTTTAAGAAGTTACGAGCTAACAGGAGGTAGCTCGGTTTTCAATTATTTACATGGATATGTTAAG
The DNA here is from genome assembly GCA_001010745.2 of Gerris buenoi. Taxonomy (NCBI): domain Eukaryota; kingdom Metazoa; phylum Arthropoda; class Insecta; order Hemiptera; family Gerridae; genus Gerris; species Gerris buenoi. Next base: position 57,757 of record KZ651989.1, on the reverse strand, counting down.
ACTGCAAAGGAGGAAAAACGACGTCACGCAATAAAGACCTGAAAAATGTGACGCTTTTGAATACAATATTAAGAAGTTGGTAGAAAGCAGGAGGCAGCTCGGTTTTCACCTTTTCGCCAAAAGAAGCGCTGAAGTATTTGAATATAGTAGTAGCAGGAAGTTAGGAGGTAACAGAAGGTAGCTTGGACTTTTTAGTACTATATTTCGCCAATAGGAGCGCACCATGGCAACTCTGTTAAGAGGGGGAGGTGTAATGGTTGGCTGAACTGTTAGCTACACTGGATGTAATGCTCCAAAACATGTCTTTGATTTTATGTTTTACATCAGATTTAATTAATATTAAAGGTTATATAAATTCCAGGTTATAAACATTGTATAGTTCAAATAAATAAAACGGTTATGTTAGAACAATATTTTCAGTAAGAGCGCTAAAGTAAATATTTTCTGAATGTCTCAATAAGTTTGTTCCAACCACACTTCAAACTGGTTTTAAACTGTCCGAAGCATGCGCATCGGACCACACTTGAACGTTTTTTGCTAATGCAAATACGTCGTACAGTTTGTAACTAGTTTGAAGTGTGGTTGGAACAAATCTAATGTTTTCCCATGAATTGGAGAAAATTAGTTTATTAACTTGATATCAATGTTTTCTAAAACTGTACACAATTTGCGATACACGTAATTATTACCAGAAAATTTCCGACAGAATGAAGAAGAATCTGAAATTTCGACTAAATGATAAAGTTCGAGTAAAAATAAATTTAACTGACTATTGCTATAGTTATATTTCAACATTATTTGCAAAGAACTGATGCAAGACTGGTAAGTGGCAAAAACTTTTTTTTTTAAAGCGTCAGTGAATTTATCCTAGACTGAAGGTAAATAAATGAAATCGCCTATTTTCATTGGTTTTATGAAGGATGCTTGATCTGTACTCTTCATTTGTCATCAATAACACCATAAAAAACACAATAAAAAATGGAGTCAAGTGGGACCAGGATTAAGATCATAGAGCTGAAAAGAGCAGAGACTTGTTGAAAAGGATCAATAGGAAAAATATAATCATCCAACTAATTAAAATTAATCTTTAGTTAACTACTCCTTAAACCTTAGTTAGAAAGGCATTAAACCTTAGTAAACTTCAAACTAAACCTTAGGCACTACTCATTAAACCTTAGTTAACAACTCATCAAACCTTAGTTAACTACACATTAAAGCTCAGTTAACTACACATTAATCCTTAGTTAACTACCGATTTAACCTTAGTTCTTTCCCTTAACAAAAGCGTAGATGAATCGGTGAATATAATTGTGGCTTCAACTTTCGTAATTCAAATTGAAAAAAAATTACACATAATAATAGTTTAATATACCCGCGTATGCAGTTTTGCAATCGCGCTATAAGTCACGGTCATGATTAATGGTGTTATTCACGTCAGCAAATTTGTCATATTTCCTCAAGGAAATTGGGAAGAATTATATAGGGAAAAACCATTGTAATGATTAAAATAATTAATTTATAATGCCTACATAATAATAAAAACCATATTTGTAATACAAGTGACGAAGTTCAATTTAAAATATAAGTAATTAAATATCTAACTAGTAATTATTATTTTGAAGCCCTAAATGACAAATTGCACATTCCTATCAATGCATTGCTAACTCAAGCTCGAACAAATTACTTCAAGTATAAAATTGGAGGGGAAAAAGTAGCTGATAAGATAATGATGGATAAATAGTTATAAATATGTGTAAAAACACTACATTAGACAACAAGTAGTTAGCTTCAGGTTTATACAAAGTAAAGTTAAATATTTCAAGCAACAATGAAGAAAGTTCAAACAATTATTGTTCTGGTGGTGGTCTTGATCTCGTGCTTACACCGACATCATCGCAAACCAACTACTTCAGCCCCTGGTTCCGGTTCAGCTACTGCAGCCACTCCTGCAACTGCAGCAACTCCTGCTACTGCAGCCACTCCTGCAACGGCGGCTGCACCTGCTCCAGGAGCAGCCACTGCTCAAGCAGCCANCTTGGGGTCGATTCTCTCAATTAATGTTCGATTTTCATAAATAACTAATTTATTTTATTTTATTTTTTTTTTATCAAGGATGACCTCATGTTAAAAATGTATGGTCTAATTCATAGCTGTCCAACGCTATTCGTCGGAAAAATTGTTCAATGTCATCAAATTCAATTGCAGCATTTACATTATGAAAAATTTAATTGATATGATAGTAAACTAGTTATAGCAACGTTATCTTAATATGACTATAACTATGGTTGGAATAATATTATGAAACCTTGTAGTGATTAAATATTTTCTCCATTAGTTGAGTATTAACAGTAATGTTGTAATTTTATAATCGATTTATTCATGCATAAGAGTTTAATACTCGTATGTTTATGTTAGAAATTAAAAAAAAGGACAGATTTTATACACATATTGTATAAATGTTCCTTCAGATTGTAAGAGAACATTTAATGGATTGTTATTATTAAAAATAAATCAAATTTTAGGTAAGAAAAGTAAACGAAATATAAATATGTGTAAAAACAACACCTTGACTACATTAGACAACAAGTAGTTAGCTTCAGGTTTATACAAAGTAAAGTTAAATATTTCAAGCAACAATGAAGAAAGTTCAAACAATTATTGTTCTGGTGGTGGTCTTGATCTCGTGCTTACACCGACATCATCGCAAACCAACTACTTCAGCCCCTGGTTCCGGTTCAGCTACTGCAGCCACTCCTGCAACTGCAGCAACTCCTGCTACTGCAGCCACTCCTGCAACGGCGGCTGCACCTGCTCCAGGAGCAGCCACTGCTCAAGCAGCCACATCAGGCGGCAAATAAGATAATTTATTAAGTCAAATCATTTCTTTTTAATTTTGTATACTAAAATAATAAATTTTAAATGTTACATTACCAAATTATTTATTAAAATAATATATTCTATATAAAAACTCAAAGAATATATTATAAAATCCCTTTGATTTGAAATGATCAAATCAGATGTAATAAATAAATATTACTAATAGTATATAAACGTAGCTGTGTTAAGCCTATTTTCTTAATTAAATGTTCATTTTTATAGAATAAGAAAAATAACGCAAATTAAGCTTGCACCTCTTAGTTAATGATAAATTACAAATATTATATCATATTAAAAAGTATAGCCATAAATAAGTAACTACTAAATTTATTGTGTTCATTCATTTTAAATTTATATATTATATATANGTTTAAAATCCAACAACAATTAGAATGTTAGATTAATTTCATGAAAAAAATGACATTGAACTAAGGATTTGTTTTTTTGGGTAAAGATACATATCGACATTTCAATGATTGTCCATAAAGTGGAGAAAACTAGCATGTATTGGTCGAATTGATATAGAAGATAGATCTTAATGTACAACATTGTGATTATTGTGACACATTAACCCATTTTGATAGCCATTTACCCCGCTAGGAGCTCTGATATCATTTAAAATTGCTCTATACCTCCTATTGTATTCTAACTTCCTGGTACGATATTTATGAGCGTCACATTTTACAAGTCGTTTATTAACTCTTCAGTACTAGGAGTATTGTTCTAATATATTGTATTTATATTGTACTATAAATGAAAACCTGAAAACCTATCTACCTCCTGTTAAATCCTAACTTCCTGGCATGATATTTTAAAGCATCACATTTTACAATAAAATACAAGTAAAAACCAATCTACCTCCTATTATATTCTAACTCCTTGGAACGCTATTTAAGCTTCAGCTCGACTATCGTCATAACATTGTACTATAAATGAAAACCGATCGACCTCCTGTTAAAACCTAACTACCTGGCACGATATTGGTGGAAATTTTTTGCGTCTCTCAGAGCTAAAATATCCATGATAAAAAATTAAATTTTATTGAAACATTTCAAGCTCCATGTTTTAAACTTTGAAAAAAAAATCTTAGGCATTATTGCAAGCTGCTTACAGGTGAACAAATATAATAACATTTATTAGCCATTTATAAAGAGATTTTGCTTTAAGGGTATATTAGGCAATTCGTACATCTTTACGTACTACCATCATGAAGTGAAAATTAAGTTGATTTCGTTATCACACGAAGGTAAGTTAACAAAGTTTATTATATAAAATAATGAATAGTTTAATAAATAAATCAATATATTTTTTTATGTAAAGATTTACTTGGGAATTCTTTTAGGTGTCATTTTATTATAGATTTTTACAGGTCAGAGAAGGCACATTTATTATAAATTAAGCCTATCTTCTAAGGTTAAAAAAGGTGAATAGGTTTAAAGCGGGAAAAATGGGCCAGTGTTAATAATTTCATACAATTAATATTCCGGTAAAGTAAAATAGTTATAGATTACACTGACGTAACTTAAGGTGTTAAAAAAAAATCTAGTGCTTATCCAGTAACAGGTTTATATTACTTCCTAGTTCTATTTAGGAGATAAAAATGAAAAACAACCTAAATTTCAAACAAAAAATAGTGGGATTAAAATAAATTGATTGTCCTTTTTAAGAATTCCACGAATTCAAGTTCTAACAGCAGGTGGACAGACATAATCTGAAATACAAATAGATCCACCTATTAGTCCACAAGTGTTACATATTGTTCTTTTAACTTGGGAGGTCTTTAAGTGGGCGAAAATTATTACAAAAGCAACCCTTTCTGAGTTTAATCTGATCCAATATGACACACAAAATATTAGAATGGAACGTTTGTCACATAGGAAAATGTTAAAAAATTAAAACCCACCGTTTACATAATTCGCTTTTTATTCCGTTATTTAAAAAATAATACTGCAAACTTTTTTAAGTCATTTCACCAATTAAAGTTAAACGAGATCTATAGATCTTTTGATACAAAAATAAATCAATAACACTACACAAAAATGTGCGTTTCTAAATGGTTGTCAAAAAATAGGCGATTCAATTAACATTGCCTAGTTGATGTCATTTTATTTTAAACGACTCAATCTAGGTAGAATTATGTAAGAAATTTTTGTTTGACAGTTTATTTTTTAATTAAAACTAAGGTTAAGTTTTTGAAAGTTATTTTTAAAAAATAATATCCAAGAATTTCAAATGTTTTATATATTATATATTATATATATTCTGCCAATTACTGTGATAGTCCAAGATCCGGTATAAGGAATATATACCCTCATCTGTTATTTAATTGCAATAAAGAATACATATATGATAGAGAATTTATAGACTGATACATCGCAAAAAGGTTGCCTAGCAAAATCGCGTACCGATGATGTTAAATAATAAACTGCTTATAACCTTCCCCTTACTTCAACTTCCCCGATGTGTTATTTATGAAAATTGAACATTAACTGAAAGAATCGACCCCAAGGAATTCAAAAAATAAGGGTTGCCTACTTTCCTCTCTGGACAACTATGGAGTTTCCAGGTATAAACAGGTGAGTAACGTAATTAATATACCCTCATCAGTTATTATATCAAGTTATATATCAAATGAAAGGTAATTTTATTCCCAATCCAACCGTATTAGGTTGCCTTATCAAAAAGTTGGATGAATCCATGGTTGCCTAGATTTTAGATCTAAAATTTTGAATTTTAATTTAGAATTTAAGGCAACCTCATATGGTTGGATTGTGAATAAAATTACCTTTCATTTGATATATAACTCGATGTAGTATCGGATGAGGGTATATTAATTACGTTACTCACCTGTTTATATTTGGCAACTCCATAGTTGTCCAGAGGGGAAAATAGGCAACCCTTATTTTTTGAATTCCTTGGGGTCGATTCTCTCAATTAATGTTCGATTTTCATAAATAACACATCGGGGAAGTTGAAGTAAGGGGAAGGTTATAAACAGTTTATTATTTAACATCATCGGTACGCGATTTTGCTAGGCAACCTATTTGCGATGTATCAATCTATAAATTCTCTATTATATATTCTTTATTGCAATTAAATAACAGATGAGGGTATATATTCCTTATACCGGATCTTAGACTATGACCTATATTCTCTACTTCGCGTTCTGTTTTGTATACTTTAATGATTTTATACTATTAAAACCTATTATTGTCAAATTGATTAAATTTTCCACTGTTTTTTTAAAACTGTCAAAATTGTTAAGATTTTATACATTTATTAAACTATCAATTTCGCAAAATTTAAGGAGCACAGACGGTTAAAATTAATCTGAGGCCCTGCTGGCTACTTTTGACAAACCATTCAAATTACACAAAATCAGATGTGCAATTAATGATGTATAGGTGTAAATAAATAAATGTTTGTGCGCATATACAAGATAAAAAGAATAGGTGCAAAAGGTGGAAACGTATAAGGGACCAACAATGGGCTAATTCTGACTTACCATCCAAATTGCAATAATATTTATAGTTTTTAAGATATGCTGGTTCACAAAAATTGTGCAACAGTCACAAAGACACGAAACCAAAAATTTCCTTGATGTCTGAAACGGATTTCTGTCTTTGAATTTTTGAATTCGGAATCCTAAAAATCATAACATAGCTACGTTGCCATATATCCTAAATATCACATAGCTTTAGTTACCTTTGGTAAGCTTGGAAGCAAATTAATTTATTGTGGTTAAAAAAGTAAATAATTAGGAAACAATTATACGTAATAATTATCTCAATAGATTATCTTGAGGGAAGATGGAATGTTTTATAGTAAAAATCAAAAATCTAATACATTTTTTTTTTATTTTCATTTCTTGTTAAGAGCAGTATCCATAAAAAATACATGTTTATAACTCATCTAAGAGTATTTTTTCTAAAATTATTTACACTGAATTCTATTGAAAAAATTGGGGCTACTCACGATCACATACAAGATTATAAAAAAAATAGGGTAAATATGTAAAATTAAAATCTCAAAATTCGATTTTTCACATAATTCGATAAATCACAATAATTCTTTCTATATATATTAATAAAATATGATATATTATATATTACTCTATTATATACATTGTATATTGTATGTTAAGTAAAANTGAAACGGATTTCTGTCTTTGAATTTTTGAATTCGGAATCCTAAAAATCATAACATAGCTCCGTTGCCATATATCCTAAATATCACATAGCTTTAGTTACCTTTGGTAAGCTTGGAAGCAAATTAATTTATTGTGGTTAAAAAAGTAAATAATTAGGAAACAATTATACGTAATAATTATCTCAATAGATTATCTTGAGGGAAGATGGAATGTTTTATAGTAAAAATCAAAAATCTAATACATTTTTTTTTTATTTTCATTTCTTGTTAAGAGCAGTATCCATAAAAAATACATGTTTATAACTCATCTAAGAGTATTTTTTCTAAAATTATTTACACTGAATTCTATTGAAAAAATTGGGGCTACTCACGATCACATACAAGATTATAAAAAAAATAGGGTAAATATGTAAAATTAAAATCTCAAAATTCGATTTTTCACATAATTCGATAAATCACAATAATTCTTTCTATATATATTAATAAAATATGATATATTATATATTACTCTATTATATACATTGTATATTGTATGTTAAGTAAAACTATCCATCTGTGTAATATAATTGATTTGTTTTTAAGTCATTTACGTAAGTTAATACGATGTACAACATGTCATGCGTAGTTATTAAATCGTCCAAAACCTTGAAAATATTAAGTGTGAAATTTCCAAAAAAAACTTTACCTAGTTGTCACAAGTGCTGAGATGCACCTGTGTGCCAAATTTCGTTCCAATCGATCAACTTTTGTTCCAGTTTTCGTTTAAAAAACAAACTTTTCCAAGTCCAACTCTCTGATATGAAGCACTCAATAGGCTTGTTCAATTAAGTTTAGGAGGGAAGGTAAAGTAAAGAAACCCCTACACAATCAAGCCGCTTGATCAAAACATTCACACTTGATCAACAATGGTGTCAAGCATGATTGATAGTCTAGGAACCAGTTTGATGCTTGAGTCAAGCCTTGAGGGAGATTGATGGAAAGTTTGAATGAGTCAAGCGGCTTGACGGAGCGCTTGAAAGTTTAGAGTAATTTTGATCAGGCATTCCGTCAGTCACCTGCTCGACACTCCAAATCCTGATTCGAAACCGAAATCATGGTATCTAAGCAATACTGATTCACTACAGTCCAGGAGGACCAGTTCACTAGTCGAAAGCTCCGCTACAAATGAGTGTTGATGAAAAGATTGATGAGATGCTTGATGCGCCACTAGACGGCTTGAAGGTCGTGTCAATCAGCTTGACGCGATGTATTGATCAAGCGGCTTGATCGTGTAGGGGCTTAATTTGTCTGTTCAAACTTCTCTATGTGGTTAATTTAAGCACGTATATGAAATTTTAAATATTTTCAAGACATTTTAAACATAAATGAAATTACGTGTAAGGGCACATTGTTGATCGTTTATTAAAATTACTGACCTTTTAAAACAGGAAACTTATTAACAATAATAAGACTATATTGAATATTGTGCTATCGAACTTCCATTATTCAATATGCATATATCTATACATATCAAATTTATGAATAGATTTTAAATTCATGATTTACCTAAATAAAAATAATAATACTCGTAATTTTAAGTTAATAACAAACCGATTTACCTCCTTTTTCGTCTTAAAGAGTAAAAATGATTGTGTGTAGTATGTAAAAATGGAGACGTTGTATATAATTTCAGGGTTGCGAACTCATTTCGCGTATAATTTTCCCCATTTTACTATACCCCAGAGATTTTTAAATTACAATTTACTGACATATTACAGTAAGAGATTAACTCGAGATGACTAGTTGTGACATTAAAACTGAAATAAATGAGAAAGTTAAAAGATTAAGATGTTAAGTCGAATGACCTTCAGTAAATATCTCAATCACAATAATTCCTCTGTAATTTTGTGGTTGACTTGTAACTGTCCTCTTTTGTTAATCGAAAATTGAATTTTTCATTTATTAATAAAACAAATATGATAACAAGGGTTTTTTCCAGTATCCTAAAATAATAATCTTTTTACTAGTTTTGGAAGATTGTTGTTTAAAAATTATAAAGGAATGCAAGGACGTAATTTCTGATAATTTTGGACATGTTGGTAGAAATAAAATAGTAAAAAAATAAAAATTAAGAAAAAAAACTTATCAGACATTAACAGTATAATTAAGCCTAATCATATATAATCTTTTTTTTTGGTTTTAGAGTCAAGAACGTAGATCCCTTCTTGTTAAGATTTTGCAATGCTTAAACAAGGATAATAAGAACTTGCCTAAAGAATATATTTTATATTCTTAATACGAAAAAGAACATCACAACAAAATAAGACATCAACTATCTCTATATAATCAAAAAAGTGCACACACACACACACA
>KZ651988.1:289426-300595 GCA_001010745.2 Gerris buenoi | reverse complement strand
TGTATGTATGTATGTATGTATGTATGTATGAATGTGTGTATGTGTGTCTGTCGCCTCAGTCAGACTTTATAGGCGCAAAACTGGCTAAATGAAATCGATTAATTTTTTTTCAGAGGTGAGCGCAAACATGTTGTGCAATTTGTAGGCTTGGTTTCATCGAAAAATATTGAGTAGAACCAAAGTTATTAAATATTTTCTGTTGCGGCAGGCGTGTAGGATAGGAATAGAAGGCCTTTAATTAAACTAACGCAGGTTAGTGTTACTTCTTCACCTCTCCAGGCTGTACTGTCTTTGTGTAGAGTGTAGAGTCTGTCTTGGTCTTGGCTTCACCCCCACCCCTTTCCTAACGTCTCCCACTTACACCCCCCACTAGGCCTAGGCTATCCACCATACTATACTATGCCATAATCCCTCATTAGCTTTATAACCGTTGTGAAGTATATAAACACTAGGAAGCATACCCACAAATCCCTAGCCTTCACCCCGCGCGAAGCGCGGGGTAAAGGCTAGTTATCTATATATATAAAATCCAAATACCACTGACTCTCTCACTCACTGACACATCATGATATCTCTGAAACCACTAGACCTATGACCAGGAAATTTTGTAAGTTTTTCCTCTTACCTCCTAGGTGCTCGCTAAGAAATATTTTTTAAAATCAGCCATCTTGATTCAATATGGTGGCCATTTATAAACAAAATTGGACAAGGCGATATCTCCGGAACCAATTGCACTAGAACATTGAAATTTACAAGTTAGCTTCCTTTTATAAAATAAGTGAATTTTGATGAATGGTTTACCAATCGGGCATATTGATTCAAGATGGCGGCCATATATATATATAAAAGTCAACGTATGTGCGTATGTTCTTTAAACAAATCTACCGTTTTAGTCAGATCTCTTAACCAATACCCTTCATGGTGCATATTGTTGAAAAGCTCTTTAAGAGTACAGTAATTGTTGTTATGTACAGTTTTGTCATATTTTCATTTAGAAGGGGGTGGGATTTGGAATTTTGGAATTTTTTTACTTATTATCTTATCAAAGAGGAGGGGGTATAGAAATAAGTAGGAGGGATAGAATCAAGATATTCTCACATAGTTTATAAACTTATCAAATTAAAATAACACTCCATAGCGAAGCACGGGTATCCAGCTAGTATTTATATATTTATATTCTTATATTTTCTTGTATCAACTTAAATACAATAAATATGGAGTACTTAATAAATGTTGTTATAGAACATCCGAAAGCATCTCTTTCTTAAGTTAGTAGTTTATATTAGTAGTAATATAATAGTTACTATATATCATTATGCAGAATATATCATTTCTTTTTCCTTAGCAAGATGACTTTTAAGTTCATTATAGAAGTAGAAAATAACTTTAAAAAAAAAAACTAAGCTACGAGATTATTATAAGGTCAACGGAAAGAAAAACCTTATAAAATAGAGAATCTAAAAGTTGTCAGTTTCTTGTTGTTCTTAACAAAAGATAAGTATTAAAGATAAGGAAAACAATTATATAAAATAAAATACCACTTCTAGGAAAATGCCACAGTCTCATTATCGCACTTAGAATAGAAAATAAATATATACAAAATTCACTAGATACAAATATAATTGGATTTTTAATTCTGAGTCATGATCATTTGTTCAAATTGAGTTATTAAATCAGAAAAATAAAAACTATCTTATAGAAAGAATGGAAGAAACTAAAATAAATTATGTCTGAATAATACATATACAAATACTATTACAATAAGTATATAAATATGTACATATTTTATCAATATATTATGTATGTATATGCAATTTTTGTTTTGAACTGCAATCGACGCACTAGGGCTGAATAGTTGTTCATAAGAAATACTACTTCTTTCTTATTCTTACTTCCTTCGTTCTTGAAGGCGGTTTACTTTAGCTTACGGGTTTTTCAAAGTTAAAGGAAGCTTAGTTATCATTTTAAGGAACATATTTCATGTCTTTGAATCCAAAAATTCCAAGTGAGGAATTCATTTTGCTACATTATTATTAGCTTGCTTTCTTGTTTGTTTGTTTATTTGTCTAGTACAAGTGCGAAAATCCCTTTTGGTTTTAATTGGACCACCTATTAAAGGAGCGCTTTCTGGAGGAATAAACCTAGTTCATATCCTCTAAAAACAAATTATTATTAACAAAAAATTACCAGCCACCTTACTTATGCCTATTTCTCTGCTATTTTAGCTGACCATTAACTCCTTTCCTTAAGCCAATACGGAATCTTGGTTTGAATAGTAATAAGAGCACACCCTCCCCGGACACTTTATGGTGGGAGATCAGAGAGTGGGCAAGTAAGTATGTAATATGTATATGGCCCATCAACCTGCCAAAGGCATATTTGGGTCAGAGAGTGGGGGAATATAGCTTATCAACCTGTCACAGCCATGTTTCCATTGGAGAGTGGGCGAGATTACAGCTTATTAAGCTGCCACAGCCATGTTTCAATTGGAGAGGGTGTGAGTTTATAGCTGTGAGTAATCGACACTTCGCTTGTAGCAATGTGCTTAGTGTTAGTAGAAGTAGCAAGCTAGCGAGGACGAATGTTGGTACCTTGCAATTAGGCCCTTATTGGTCCCATTTTACCCACGACCAATTATAAACACATCATACTTTCCTTACTTACTTTGAGCAGCGCTACAGCCCGAGATGGGCCTTGGCTTCCCTTACAACATATCTACATTTCCGGTCATATTTTCTTGGGTTTCTTAACTTTTAAATAGATTTTTTACAGTGGAGGGGTGTTAACCCTACCCAAAACCCCTGCCAGGAGGGCCGAGTCATTTGATTTCGGTATTTTCGTCCCCTAGGTCGATTGCTTTCACCACAGCTTAAGGAGTTCACCCACCCCCGGTTTTGTGTCAGGGTGTCCTTTTCCTAGCCTTTGGTCCAAAACAAATCCTCTTAGGTGCAAGGCAGTACCTGCTAGTTTTAGTTCGCCCCGGGTATTTTATTTCCCCGGTACCCATCATTATCTGATGAGCGTTCACCTATCCGCCACATGGTGAGGCACCCGGTAAGAGACTATAGTAACTCCCCGAAGCAACAAACACATCATACCAGTGTTCAATGTTCCGCCCAAGTGAGTATAGTGAGATCAGTAATGAGGCATATTAGTCAGAGTCTTGTGGCGTGAGATCGAAAACGGTAATATGCAAACTCAGAACCGGAAATCTCAGCGACAATCACTTGAACATTTATCACTGGAGTCGCGGCTAGGAAACTAAAGCTTTAGGCGTGTTAATTTGATAAATAAGAAATTACAACTACCCCCCTCACTAACGCTCTAAAACTGTATCCGGATATTGCAGTTGTAATTTATTAATACAACAGCAATAAATTTAACCACCTTTCTCCAATCACATTGTATATCCTCTTTATGCTTTTTAATTTCTCATATAAAGAGAAAGTTTTGTGATAGCGCGAAAATTCAAATTTGAGATTTTAATAGATTTACACGTTTCAAGGTCCCCTGAGTCCAAAAAAGTTATTTTTTAAAAATGTCTATCTGTCGTCCGTGCAGTACGCATGGAGCCTAACCTACAAGCCTTGACGAAATTTGGCATACATGTTCAGAAAATAACCCGAGTCAAAATTGAGACATGAATTTTAGCTTCTTTACTTTGGGGGGTGCAACCCCCACTAACGCTNAAAAAAAAAAAAAAACGCTAAAAAACAATATAAGCCTTATACAATATAAGCTTATAACAACATATGATCTTAACAATGTCAGCTTATATTAATAAAAGCCATTTTCCCGAGACAAATCTAGTTCCTAAGAAAATAGTATTAAACGCGGACGGAGAGAAAAGTTATTTTTGTGATAAATTTTGATAAAATGCTCAATAATAATTAAATATAACTACGAAAACTAAACAGAAAACACTGGGCAATTGTCGATCCGAGTTGTCTCAGAACAAAATAATTATTGAAAACGTATGTTTGTCTGAGTTGCCTCGGACCGAATTTTTCTTATAAAACAATTGAAGAGTTTTAATAATAACTGAAACGTTCACGGTTGCCAGGTCAATTACATAATTCTTTATTTATCCAAACCTTTATAAATTGTTAAACAAGTTCACACTAATTTTAAATTAGTACAATAAGAAATATTAATAAAAATAAATGAATTTTAACAAAAAAAAAAAAACTTCTTTCTTAGCATCATCTATTACTAACGACTCTCAGAATTTTTAAAAGAAACTAAATAAAGGGTTTTTAGCAACTCTAGGTCCATTCTTGGTTCTTCCGTAAGTCATTAAGGTGGTAAATTGTTCACACTGTTCCAGAATAGAACCATTAATCACTTCATCCTTACAACAAATTTCAGTCTGAAAGAAATCAACTAACAGGAAAAAACTAAAACCCTATAATTAAGACCGATGTCTTAAAATAGAATAAGGACCTGAGAAGAAGAAAAGAAAGTTTCAGCGAAGAAGAATAAAAGAAATGAAAGCAGTCAAGAACAAGAAATAAATCTATTAGATAAAAATAAAATTTGTAATTAGTATTCTTGAAACTAAGTCAGGTATTTTAATAAGTTACTCTATTTTTACTTTTCCTTACTAAAACTATTGTTTTTACCCCAAAATCCGAAATCGAGATTTCAACGGAATCAATTTTGGGTTTGAAGGTTTGAGCAGTTTTTAGCTGGATGTCTGTATGTGTGTGTCTGTCTGTCTGTGTTATGCATAACTCCCACAGTTTTTAGCTGGATGTCTGTATGTGTGTGTCTGTCTGTCTGTGTTATGCATAACTCCCACAGTTTTTAGCTGGATGTCTGTATGTGTGTGTCTGTCTGTCTGTGTTATGCATAACTCCCACAGTTTTTAGCTGGATGTCTGTATGTGTGTGTCTGTCTGTGTTATCCATAACTCCCACAGTTTTTAAGCTAGAGAATTGTAACGTAATACAAATAATCAATCCTTACATGTAATTGTGCTACCCGGAAAATTTAAAATTTATAACGTAATTTTGCTGAGCCAGAAATATTTTTTGTTCTGAAATTTTCACCGATTATTCCTCTGTATAAGACAAACATCTCCACTGAATTTCTTTATGATATCTGCCCCCTTTTTTTTTAAAAAAAAAAAATATCGACGTTTGAACTTAAAAGTTTAACGCCAGATAATTTCTGAACTATTTCACCAATTAATGATAAGTATAAGATAAATTAATTAATAACTATAAGATAAAAAAGTCCTTAATATTTTATCATATTTGATTTTTACATAGGAAAGTGTTTTTACATTTCTAAATACCTCACAATGACGGACCTCAGTATTACGGACTTCATTTTACCGGACTTAACTTTTAGCGGACATACAAAATTATAAATCACATGATAAAAAAATAATATGTTGTCATTTATTAGTTTATGTTTGGTAAAGAAAAGTTCCGAGGCGCCCTGTTTTCAATTAGTTTATTACTGTCTAGTGTTTAGTCACATTTTCGTTCTACTAAAGCCCGCTCCACACTCTCGGCGAGACTAGACGAAGGTCGGCGAGCACGAGAGTGTGGAGGGTGATCTCGCCTCGTCTCGGGTAGTCTTGCATCGCCTTGCCATGTCTCCGCTCGGAGTCGGTATTTGATACCCGAGCCAAAGGGCTATCAGTGGTGGTTGTCTCGTCTTTATTCAATCCATCCACTCTATCGCCATACTATCGCCATTCGCCATCAGTTGCTTGTTTACTCTCATAGCGGTCGGTAGTGTTCAAATTTGCTTTATGTTTAATAAGGTAACTTTTTTTTAATAAAGGTAAATTTTTATAGACCTAAATCAATATGACAAATTGGACCAACGAACAGGAATTGGAGTTTATAGAGTTATACCAAATTGAGCCCGTTCTTTGGGATCTGAAACATCCAAACCACAATGATAGGAATAAAGTCCACGATGCTTGGGTTCTACATTTGGCCATGGGGGATGGCCAAATTATTTTTGTAATCGATTATTCCTAATCGAATTGAATATATAATAATTATTCGAAGGAATAATTAATTGGGTAATGCTGTTATTAATGGCCATCCCTAGTAGGTAGGATCCATTATACGGTCCAAACAACAAATGATCGAACTAATTCTAAATTACTAATTATGTTCATAAAAATAAGTACGATAAAATGCTTTCCTTGATCGGTTACGATGAATAGTGGTTATCCACCTCCTTCTTTTTTCCACAGTCTTCTAGCTTTTTATTTTCTCATATAAAGAAAAAGTATTGCGATGGCGCTAAAATTCGATTTTGATGGATTTGCACGTTTTGGGAGTCCAAAAAAGTGGTTTTAAAAAAATGTCTGTCTGTGCAGTCGCCTGGAGCCTATACTACTGGGCCGATTTTAACGAAATTTGACATGTTCAGAAAAATAATACTCCGAGGCGTAATCGAGAAATGAATTTTAGCTCCAAATTTGGGGGGCGCTACCCCCCAAAAACTCTGAAAAAACGTGAAAAAAAATTATTTCTCGAAAACGGTTCCGACGATTTTGATTAAAAAATTCTAAAATGTTGTCCATTTAAAAAATGTGGTCCATTCTTGACAAACGCGATTTCACAACTGGGAACGGCGAGAGGGCGAGAGTGTGGAGGGTACCTTTTTTGGCGAGAGGTCTCGGCGAGAGTCTCGCCAAGACCTCTCGCCGAGAGTGTGGAGCGGTCTTTAGATAATTAATAATCCTTCTAGAACATTGTAAACACCTGCGTATAAGCTTATCTTGTCTGATTTAGAACAAATAGTTAAATTGTATAACATAAATTATAACAGTTAATACTACTTATATTACCCTAGAATATTGAATTATATATTTCTATATCATTAAAGCCCAGTTTGCACAGTTCAAGTATTTTAGTAAAGCAGTTTAGTAATGTAGTACTCGACTCGTATGACTTTGGTACTTACTAAATTTATTTTCTTGACACTTACTAAATTACTCGACCGTGGCTACTAATAATAAAATACTCGGTATGTCAAAAACTAGGCTTAAAAAAGTTTTGTAAAAAAAAAATGTGGGTGGACTAAACTATATCAGTAGAAAGAGGTACATATATCCTCCCAGTTAGAATTAAACTGAGTTTATGAGAGTGCCTATATATAGGTTGGATGGAAAAAGGAAAAACATATATATCAACCACTATACGCATATTTGTTTTAATTCTCGTTCACTTCTCACATCGGAGTATATTATTCTTTGTATTTGAGAACAGGAAGACACGAGACTAACTGCGTCTTTCTACAGAATCGAATTCAAAAGTTATTTAGACTTTTAAATTTTCGAATTTTATTTATTTCGTTTTTTCTTTAAATGTAAAGTATTTGCAGAGGACAGATAGGGTTTTTTTTATATCTGTATAAACAACTATCAAGGAAGGTCGAATGGGAAAACAAAATCATGGAACGAGTTAAACGGATTCATTTAAATCAAATACGACAAAAAGAGACCCCTTAGTAAAATAAATAAATAAACCATTGAGCGTTTCAAAGAGTTAGACAGTGACAACATTTATAGAAAAACCCCAACATGGACAGAATGTGAATCAATGTTTAACGTTTTGAGTAAATAATTGAAACAATAATTACATACAATAAAATCTGAATGTTGAGCTGTTCAGCTGTTCAGCTGTTCCTGAATCAATGCTGTCCCATAAATAAATGTTCTATTACTTTAATGCCCCATTATTTAATAACATAGCACTGATGTATCTGTATAATTGATTAGTTTAAATATGTTGTTAGGGATTACAATAGTTATTGAAAATAGTTATTTATGTAACTAAGCAGCAAAATTGAATTTTACTGATGAGTGGTTAGGTTATTCTAGGAGCCTAATACATAAATAACATTTAATACATTAATTTATCAAATTCTATGAGTAGTGTTTTCAAATTTTACATTTTAGCACTACAAAAGGTTATCTCTCCACTAGAGAACATGGAGTCCTGAACTGTCCTGGGTGACTTGTCTGTTTACCACTACTAGCCTACTTCGGTAGTTTGGTAGCGGGAGGTATAAAAAAATCGCTCTTGCGGTCTCATTCGACGCAGAATTTAATGCTGCAACTTATATTTTTAGAATTTTTTTATTTTTTGAAAAGGGTTTGGAAAAAAATATTTACCCATTTAATTTAATCGTTTGGCTTACATGATAATATAAATCATTGTCACTGATTTCTAGCATAAAGCAAGTATTCACTTATAATATATTCAGTAAAATTTATCTTGGATTTTAATATTGGGGCGCAAAAATGCGTGGCTATATCGTGGAAGGAACGCTGCGAGGATTTTATATAGAAGATGTGAGAGTTAGAGATTCCCTTGTCTGCCTCAGATCGTCTTTATCTTAAGCCGATTTCATTTTATTAGACACGAAGAATGTCAAAAATAAGAAAAATGAAGATCCCAAGGCTTTATTAAAAGACAAGAATTTTATCTTATCCTACCTATTCTATTTTCCTCCTCGCAGAATCTTATTTTTGGATTACTCTCTAAATATGAGTTTGCTCCCGAGCTTACCTGGAGATAAAGGAAACAATGTACATCGTTCTGAAGAAAGAAAATTTGTTGTCTCCGATTTCAAAAAATCTCTAGACAGGAATTTGTTTCAGAAATTAGAGTACATTCTTGTTTCCATGTCTTGCAGTCGATCTGTCTGTATTTTTGCGAACCATAACATATTTAAAAAAATTACTCGTCCAATATTAATAAAATTTTAATGGTAGGTCATAATTATCCCATTGTTGGTCCCATATAAGTTTCAACCATTTGCGTTCATTTGCTTCTCTTCAACATGCGCACAAACATACATTTATTTACACCTGTATCTTCAAAAGTAGTACTTATCTGATTTTATGAAATTTGGATAGTTCGTCAAAAGTAGCCCGCATAAAGCCCTAAATTAATTTCAACCGTCTGTGCTCTTTAAATTTTGATAAATTTATGCTAACGATCACATAACTTCCACTGCCTTTAGTAAGCTTAAAAGCAAAGATGAACAAGTACAAAGCGTAAAATGAATAATTACAAATCACAGGGAAGTACTTAGTCCAAGTACTTTTTAGGGTTTTGTAGATGAGTAAGCATACCCATTATGTAAATTATGGTTTCTTGTCTTCGATCTCAAGAATCCCGGGTTCGATCCACCGGGGGGTCACAATGTTTGGTATTAGTAATAAACCAATAAGGAATGAAAAATTTAAAAAAGCATATATATATTTGTGTCCTACTCTTCAGCAGCTTTCATTTGATACCCAGTTAGATTTAAGGTCTTTATGTTCGTTATTTGGAACACTGGAGTGCGGTAAAGTAAAATGAGTGCGGTAAAGTAGTAGGTGCAGGTATATGCTGTTTTGCGTACTATTTTGAGTGCGATAACTACTTTATTGGTCAACTGTAGGAAAATAAATAAATTGACGTAATTATATTTTTAAATGCATTTGACAGGTCTTTGACAAGTAGACAGCGAGTGATTTAATCATAGTTAGTGAATAAAAGAAAGACTAAAATAGTTGTGAATGAGGTCTCATTAAAAAGGGTTACTTTAGTGTTGTAAACATGATTTTAATTAGTATATTAAATGGGGGGGGGGGGCACGCAAAATTGTGATGCTTTTTGTCAATATAGCCTGGAAAATATAACAATTTAGACAAGTGTTTATATTTTTTTAATCTACTCTGTTATACATTTATTTGATACCCTTTTTTAATTTTTTATCAATTTTCGTGTTGTCATATAGTGAGTTGACATTTGACTTGTTATTTTATATAATGTCTTGTTTTGAATATTGAAATACATTTTGCTTGTTACTCTTAAATTGTGTTCCTACAATTGGGGCTGCGGACAAAAGACAACAAAATGGCAAGAATGAGACAGAACTTGAGGGCGATGGAAGTGGACGGTGCGGAACAAAATTTAAAGAAACATTTAAGACATTTTAATTTTGAACATTTTAATTTTGAGGACGAAGAATGGATAAATTATGAAGAAAGGTTTGAAATCCAGCTCAAAATCATGGAAATAATAGATCCTGAGCTTAAAAGAGATCTATTATTGTCCAAAATAGGCCCTTCAACGTATAAACTCTTGGCAGACCATTTTAGACCGGCGAAAGTTGGGGACCAAAATTATGATTCCGTCTTAAAAATATTAAGGTCGTACTTTGAGAAAAATTATTCGGCATTGGCAGAAAGAGTAAAATTCGTAAGAACTATAAGAGACAGCGAAGAATCTGTAACACAATACATTAATTCTTTGAGAAGACAGGCTGGTAGATGTGGGTTCCAACAAACTCTGGAAGAGAGATTGCGAGACCAATTAATACTAGGAATTAATAACTCTAGTTGGCAAATGGAGATTTGCATACAGACAGCAATAGCACATTTATACAAATACAAATGACGGCACTAAATTTGGAACGAGCAGTCGAAGCACAAAAACAAATTGTAGAATTAGGCACTACACATATTAACAGAATAACTGACAAAGGACTAAAATTTCATGAAAATAAAAGTGACATTTTTACATTAATTCGAGGAAAACATTGTTTTAAGTGTGGGAAGATGATGCTCAAGACGAGTGATCAGTGTCCGGCGGAAGGACAGACATGTAGACTATGTGATGAGAAAAATCATTTTAGTAGAGTATGTGTGCGCAAAGGCCGGGCTAGAATAGAGCCTCAGAAACCTATACAAGCAAACAAGATTACAGACAACTGGGACAAAACAAACACTTCTTCGTCAGATTCAGACTCTGAGGATTTTTTTCCAGTCAGAACTATTAATCGTGGAAGTAAAATAATGTTAGAGGTCAAGTTACAAGGCAGAAGCATTGAAATGCTGTATGATCCAGGATCAAGTGAGTCAATCATCAGTAAAAAAATATGGAAACAATTAGGCTCACCTAAACTAGAACCATAAACTAGAAGGTAGTATGTTTTCTCATACTACCTTTTATCCACTCCTGTATTCCTGATACCAAAATAAAGTAATTTTTTTTCATATCAGGAAACTAGGAAATCGCAGGAGCTTACTTAGTTTGTATGTTTTCTTATACTACCTCTTATCCACTCCTGTATTACTGATACCAAATCATTCTAAAGTTATTTTTTTTCGAATCAGGAAACTAATAAATCGCAGGAGCT
>KZ651988.1:131739-151854 GCA_001010745.2 Gerris buenoi | reverse complement strand
CCCCCCCCCGGCCTAACCCCTCGTCTTAGTATATATCATATATAAGTATATAGTTTAGTATGTATCACTCTCATTGAACTTGTTTGTTTACAAAACTTTTTTAATGTAGATAGATGATAGATGAATAACCGAGCACACTCATCGTCTTAATTCGGTAAATGATAAATGTTTATTTTTTATATGTTTTGTATTATATTATAAAGCTTCTTCCTGAACTCTTAGTGGTGCTTAAAGGGTCGGAAGTTTAAAGAAAAGAGGTTACAAACTTCGAAGAAAGTTTCATTTCGCTTCGTTGCAAAACCCCTTATATTCTTTCGCTTTATTTTTATCAACCTTTCAAGTATTCCGTTTTATTTTTTTCTTTATTCTTATGAATTTATCTATAAAACTTTATTATTGCTTCCGAGCTTACCGAAGGTAACGGAAGCATTGTGTTCACTCTTGAGAACGAAAAACTTTTGTCTCCGCTTTTAAAAATTCCAAGACAGAAATCCGTTTCAGACATCAGGGAACATTTTTCGTCTCGTGTCTGTCTGTCTGTCTGCCTGTCGGTCTGTGTGTCCGCCAATTATATAATTATTTCAATACATACACATTAATATAAAATATATTTTAACTTATTTAATTTTTACACATAAATCAAACTTATTTGTATATTGAACTTGTTGAATGATTATAAGAATTTTTATAAAACAATCGTAATATGTATAATTTGTTTTGTAACATGTATAAATCAATTAATTACTTAAATTTATATTTTGTTTCTTTGTTTTAGGTTTTAAAGTACAAAAAGAAGACTTATATAAGGGCTCTGTCTGTCTGTCTGTCTGTCTGTCCGTTGGCTTGTTTCAATTCATAAACTACAATAGCCAGAAACATAAAATTTGGCACACAGGTACATCTCGTCATTTGAGACAACTGGACTCATTTTGGTGTTTTTACACTTAATATTTTCAAGATGACGGCCCAGCCAATATGGCGGGTGACTTAAAAATAAAGTTTTTAGTTACCATGCCATGGTATACATCAATTTAAAGGTATTGAAGTGTAGAAAATGAATATTAAACTATTAAAATAACACACGTAATATTTTGAAGATGGCGGCCAATATTGTGGGTGATTAAAAAAAGTTTTTCGTCACCATGACATGTTATATATCAGTTTAAATTCTTGAAGTGCAGGAAAAAAATATGCAACTATTACAACTGATAATTTTAACTAAATCGTGCAGAAACCGGCGGTTGTCTCTCACGTACTTACGAGAAGCGCGCCTTACTTGTTTAATTTTTATTTTTATTTTTGTCAATAATCTCAGAAGATTTTTCATGACCCCAAAATATTTTTGTTGCGACCCCTACTTTTTAAATAGCGAATATATGATTGGGAAACGCTAAGTTGCATTATAAAGAAGGACTCCGATTATCCAGACTCGAGGTAATGCGTAACCTTCGGTAATCCAGACGGTCCATGGAGAATAATGCAAGCTAGCAACAATGAAATTTATAAACCCTCTTTAAGTATGTAGGAAGTTGGTAGGTACTAAAGCGGAAGTTAACATCTCTGCTAGTAACAAGGCATAACGAGACAACGCCACTCGCTATTACAAGCACTGTAACTGCAGGAAATGATGATGATGAAGACGACTCAAAAATCATAATGGAACAACCCCACTCTTTGTTACAATCACTGTAACTACAGGTGATGTTGATGATGAAGACGACTCAAAAGTCATGATGCAACAACCCCACTCTTTATTACAATCACTGCAACTACATTAGATGATGGTGAAGACGACTCAAAAGTCATGATGCAACAACCCCACTCTTTATTACAATCACTGTAACTACAGTAGATGATGGTGAAGACGACTCAAAAGTCATGATGCAACAACCCCACTCTTTATTACAATCACTGTAACTACAGTAGATGATGATGAAGACGACTCAAAAGTCATGATGCAACAGCCTCACTCTTTATTATAATCACTGTAACTACAGGTGATGATGATGATGAAGACGACTCAAAAGTCATGATGCAACAACCCCACTCTTTATTACAAGCACTGTAACTGCAGGAGATGATGATGATGAAGACGTCTCAAAAAACATGATGCAACAACCCCACTCTTTATTACAATCACTGTAACTATAGGTGATGATGATGATGAAGACGACTCAAAATTCATGATGCAACAACCCCACTCTTTATTACAATCACTATAACTACAGGTGATGATGATGATGAAGACGACTCAAAATTCATGATGCAACAACCCCACTCTTTATTACAAGCACTGTAACTGCAGGAGATGATGATGATGAAGACGACTCAAAAATCATGATGCAACAACCCCACTCTTTATTGCAATCACTGTAACTACAGGTCATGATGATGATGAAGACGACTCAAAAGTCATGATGCAACAACCCCACTCTTTATTGCAATCACTGTAACTACAGTAATATCATCATCATCATGCACACATCATGATGAAACACCACTCTCTATTATAATCATAGTAACAGTAGAAGATTATGATGACGTTATTCCTCTTAATGCTTTTAAAAATTTTCATTCTGAGCCTGTGGCGACATCTATAACACTTCACTTCAGTGGGCTAAAGAGCAAAATTTTGAAGCGGACGAAATCGTGCTCTTCAGGCAATTGAGGAACCACGCATAGAGTTAAAAATCAAAACATTCACAAAAACAACAAAAAAAAACATCCCAGGAATGCACATATTTATGATCATTGTGATCATTCACCTACATCCTACTTATTTAATAATATTATATAGTAATACTATTACTTTCATGGTGCACACTAAGTTTATTCATACATAATAATATGTTAAATACAAATACAGTAATTATGCATTCATCAAAATTTTACATTAGGTATTATAAACCTCGGTAATCCGGAAATACCGCTAATTCGGACAAGCCCGTGCCATACTTCGTCTAGGTTACTGGGTACTACTGTATGATTTACCACGTTTTTATTAGCTTGCTTTCTTGTTTGTTTGTCCAGGACAAATCTAGCAATTGAATTTTAACTAACTTCCCGAGTAGCTAGACATTTAAAACTTTTAGAATAGCTCAGGACACGATGCATTATTTTATTACTTTTAGCCAACTTTTGAGCAAAATTTAATTCGTTTATACCAAATTGTGCTGTATGGAAAGTTACTTCGGAAAAAACCTGCAAGTTATTTTATTTGCTTTGATATGTCCCATATTTACAATCTTTATTTTGACAGGTTTCAAATTTATGACAGGAAATTTAAAAACGTATATAAAAAGTTTTTTTTTTATCTTGCAATTATATAATATGTTAAGAAAAGAAGCATCTCGTGGCTATAGCGCAGAGAAAAGCGTCATAAAAATATGATAATGCATATATCTTTAAAGTTTATATACATAAATTGATTTATTCATTTTGATATTACTTGCCAAAAAAGAAAAATTAATAATAATAATTTTCATGTTTTATAACCAACGCTAAAGTTTAGGTGTTATTACTTTTTATATGATTTTAAAATTATATGGAGAAAATTTTAAGTTGATTGAAGTATAATGGTTCATATTTTATATGTAGGTTTTATGGGTTTGTAGAATACAAAGTTTATAAAATTTATAGGTATATTTTAGGTATACACCTCAATTCTCTTTCATACAATACGTAAGAGTAAGCAAGTATTTATTATACCTAAGCACATTATTCTCCCTCAATTTATGATGTAATAATAGCTAGACGCTGTCATTGATTTAGTAAAGTCTATATAGTGTGTTATCATATAGTTTAAAAAGTTTATGTACTCAATATCACTGCTGCATTATCTCTAATCAGCAGCTGAACAAAAATAAAATACACAATTTGTGAGAGACACTAAGGGATGTGCCACGCAAGCGTGACACATAGGTGACACCCTTGGTGTCTCTCATAAATTGTGTAGCCTATTGCAGTGTGCAAACACGGTATTAAATTGCTGTTGTAATAATAAAATAACATGTTATAGTAAAAATAAACTCACAAGTATGTGAGCATGCCTTAAGATAAAATACCCTTTGAACATACCATAGGCACCGTGTATGAAATACCGTGTGGACAGTGCAATAAGTCATATATCGGGGAAAGTAATCAACTTATTGTAAATAGGATCGAGCAACACAAATACGATCAGAATAAGGGTAATACGAACACAGCTTTATCTAGTCACAGTTTGGCCACCAATCATATGTTTGTATTTGAAGAGACGAAGATCATAGGGAGGGAGACCAAAACAAACAGAAGAAAAATGATAGAAGCCCTGAACATCGCAATTAAATCTGACAAGACGGTCAATGTCAAAACGGACTCTCGGTCTCTAAACAAATTCTACAGTGGAATATACTACGATCACTCGAAGCAAATTCCCCGCCGTGGACAACTAGCAATGCCTTCTTGATTACGTAGCAGTTATAGTTATCTTTATTAAAAACATTGTCCATTTAGTTAAACTTACCGCTTTTCAAATGTATGGTTAAAAATTCTAGTCTTACTAACTCGAATTTTATTATATGTTTTTATTTTTATACTTAATGTTTTATAAAAAAAACAATAATGTATTAACGTCAACACTGCAGGTGATAACAGGATGATAAGAGAAGGACAATATCACTGGCTTTTTGTTTTTAAGTTTTCTATCTGTGATATCTTTTTATTTGGCGTGTTACTTTTTAATTATTGTTATGTTTGTTATCAATCTTGTTTTTAATGTTAATCCGGTTTTGCGATTCAGTGAAACATTTGTTAGACGGCGGAGCTGTGATATATGGTTCCTACTTAGTTTTTTAAATTTTTACTCTCTTATATTATATTCTTGTATTGACTTCACTGACTCCAGTTAAACTGGAAGGTATATATTATTCTTTCTAGTCCCTACTATATGTTTTATTCGAGTTCAACTCCAATGATGTAGTTATCAATAAATATACATATTATGTTTTAGGCTTGATAATGGCCGGGTAGGCCGAAACGTCGCCACTAATGTAAAGATTTTATCTTTTTTCTTACTACCCAAATGGATCCACAACTGAAAATTAAAGATTATTAAGGGTGCCCTATTGCCAACCTACATGTTTTTTAAATTTTGAGTGAGGTATAAAATGAAAGGTATAATGTAGATTACAAAAATAAATAACAGTTGTAGAAAACGTTTAAGGCCATTTTCCAGGCCATTTTGTCAAAAAAATCAAACATTTGCATGACCCCCCCCCCCCCCCCCCAAAAAAACAAAAACAAAAAACAAACAAACAATCAACCTATATTTACACTTTTATAATGTGCGGTCTGATGGGACAAAGAAAAAATAAGAATACCAAATTCGATCTGATTAACTGGGAATCCAAGATGACGGCTAATTCCTGTCACGAGCAACAACATCGTTATATGCTTTGAAAGCTTTATTCCCATAGGAAACACAAAACTCAAAGCTCTGTAAATTTGAAACAACAATAATGATGTAAATATTACTTGTTCTAATTCCGCACTTTACAGAATGAAAGCGACGCTAGCGCCAGAGCTTATAGATAATGCATTTTACAACACATTGTTATCATATGAATCACAAGTACATTATATTATTTAAGTTACAAATCTTATTCAAGACAAATCTAAATTCCATCTTACTAAACTCAGCAATTTCTCAACGTGAAAATACAGCCAAAATAACAACGGCTAAGTTTATGACTTGAATTTATTATTTAATTAATGCTAAAATTAAGTTAAATTATTTAAACTTGATTTTATTGAGATAGTTGTGAAGTTTAGATGTCAAGTTATGTTTCCTTTGAACTAAATACAATCACATTATGTTTAGTGAGTTTCTCAACTCAAGTGCTTTAGAATTTGTTTCGAATCTTTAAACAAAACATTGTTCAAACTGAATGAGAAAGTTAAAGTCAGATAAGATATAATATTAGATTCTGTTAAGAGGGACGGATATTTAGGAAAGTTAGGGCACTGCTGTTAAAGTTAATATGTAATTTGATTAAGTTATAGTTCGATCTATGTCTGTAAGTAGAATGAATCTGAGTTTTAAAACTAAGTAATTAAGACCAGAGCAGTTAGTAGGAAGTAACTCAATAATAAACTCAATAATAATAACTAAGGTTTTGCTTGTAATCATAATTACAATGAATTATGACCTAGCACTAGAGGTAAAATAGGAGAAGGTTTTCTTATAACACATAGATGGAAGGTTATCTTATCAAAATGGTATAATAAGATATCTAATGGAACAATTTAAGAATGTTATTAAGTGGTACGTATATAAAAGGTTATTTAGTAGAACATGTAGAGAAGGCAATGTTATAGAACATATCTTTATAAAATGTTATTTCAAATTGAATATGTTAAGAAGGTTATAAAAAATAATAATATAATAAGTTATTTGAAATGATAAGGCCACAGTTGATTATATTAATTAAAAGCTAATTTTATTATATAAATTAAGGATAAATTGTACTTTATTTTGTTTCCGTTTTAAATATCTTCATTTGTTTCAGGGCATAGCTGAGTGAGTCCCCTTTTGCTGTGAGCTAATCATTGTTTAGAACTTTATATTCCTAACAAATCTTTGTTTAGTTTATTTTTATATTCATTTTGTATTGGCCAACCTGGCCAGAGCAGCTCACATTCCCTTTCCCAGTCACATGTAATGGAAGTAAGTATGTGGAAGTGATATGATATCTGCCCGGATAAATTATTTTCTTTTATCTCAGTTAAAACCATTATTTGTATGTCCGCCCGGACACTTTTATACCACTCCAGTTGGCAGAGCCACTACATATTTCCTGTTCTTCCTTTTATGTCCACCTAGACACTTGTATACCGATCCAGTTTGCAGAGCCACTACATATTTCCAGTTCTTCCTTGTATGTCCACCTAGACACTTGTATACCGATCCAGTTTGCAGAGCCACTACATATTTCCAGTTCTTCCTTGTATGTCCACCTAGACACTTGTATACCGATCCAGTTTGCAGAGCCACTACATATTTCCAGTTCTTCCTTGTATGTCCACCTAGACACTTGTATACCGATCCAGTTTGCAGAGCCACTACATATTTCCAGTTCTTCCTTGTATGTCCACCTAGACACTTGTATACCGATCCAGTTTGCAGAGCCACTACATATTTCCAGTTCTTCCTTGTATGTCCACCTAGACACTTGTATACCGATCCAGTTTGCAGAGCCACTACATATTTCCAGTTCTTCCTTGTATGTCCACCTAGACACTTGTATACCGATCCAGTTTGCAGAGCCACTACATATTTCCAGTTCTTCCTTGTATGTCCACCTAGACACTTGTATACCGATCCAGTTTGCAGAGCCACTACATATTTCCAGTTCTTCCTTGTATGTCCACCTAGACACTTGTATACCGATCCAGTTTGCAGAGCCACTACATATTTCCAGTTCTTCCTTGTATGTCCACCTAGACACTTGTATACCGATCCAGTTTGCAGAGCCACTACATATTTCCAGTTCTTCCTTGTATGTCCACCTAGACACTTGTATACCGATCCAGTTTGCAGAGCCACTACATATTTCCAGTTCTTCCTTGTATGTCCACCTAGACACTTGTATACCGATCCAGTTTGCAGAGCCACTACATATTTCCAGTTCTTCCTTGTATGTCCACCTAGACACTTGTATACCGATCCAGTTTGCAGAGCCACTACATATTTCCAGTTCTTCCTTGTATGTCCACCTAGACACTTGTATACCGATCCAGTTTGCAGAGCCACTACATATTTCCAGTTCTTCCTTGTATGTCCACCTAGACACTTGTATACCGATCCAGTTTGCAGAGCCACTACATATTTCCAGTTCTTCCTTGTATGTCCACCTAGACACTTGTATACCGATCCAGTTTGCAGAGCCACTACATATTTCCAGTTCTTCCTTGTATGTCCACCTAGACACTTGTATACCGATCCAGTTTGCAGAGCCACTACATATTTCCAGTTCTTCCTTGTATGTCCACCTAGACACTTGTATACCGATCCAGTTTGCAGAGCCACTACATATTTCCAGTTCTTCCTTGTATGTCCACCTAGACACTTGTATACCGATCCAGTTTGCAGAGCCACTACATATTTCCAGTTCTTCCTTGTATGTCCACCTAGACACTTGTATACCGATCCAGTTTGCAGAGCCACTACATATTTCCAGTTCTTCCTTGTATGTCCACCTAGACACTTGTATACCGATCCAGTTTGCAGAGCCACTACATATTTCCAGTTCTTCCTTGTATGTCCACCTAGACACTTGTATACCGATCCAGTTTGCAGAGCCACTANGTCTTGTACCAGTCGCTGGCCTAACATGACTCACCTTTCTCCCATGTTTCTATAAGAATATTTAACGTTCTTCGCTTCTGCGGCACTGATGATGACCCTTTAGTGGTTGAAAGCTGCTTTGGAAATAAAATTATTTCACGTGGAGTGACTTTTCTTTCTTCATTTAATGATGACCACCACTAACGCTTCATATCCTAATTCTCGGCAAAAGTTGGCTTCAGCCTCTTATCAGTAATTGCTTAGGATTTTGATTCTACGCTTCTTCTATATATAGTATTATTCTATGAAAATCTATTAGAAAGGTTATATCTTATATAAATCTGTCAAAATAGTTTTGATTTTTTAGATTAAAGTGTCAATTTAGCAAAACCATATAGAGCGTATACGGTTCAAATTAATCTGGGGCTTTCTGTGGGGTTACTTTAAATAAACTATAAAAGTTTCTTACAAATCAGATAAATACTTTTCAAGCTAATAGGTGTAAATAAATGTATGTTCATGCGCATGTGGAAGAAAAAAAAAATTGTATGGGACCAACAATGAGCTAATTATGACATAAAATGGGGACGAGTAGTTAGTAGTTATTAAGACATTATGTTGGTTTGCAAAAAAATGAGCGACAGACAAACTGACACTGATCCGAAATTGATCCGTGATGTCCGAAGACAGATTTCTGTCTTGGTATTTTTGAAATGTGATACATAAGATATTTTCGTTCTTTATAACGATCACATAGCTTCCGTTAAGTTCAGTAAGCTTAAAAGCAAATACACATTCGTGCCATTTATAAAAGAAGCAAACTGCTTCAGGGAAGCCATCAGCTAAATTACTAATCATTGGTTAAAGGTTATATAATCATTGGCTGGAAGTATTTTTATGATAATGCTTAATTTAAACAAATTATAATTTATCAGAAGAAAAAAACAAGTTAAAATTAATGACTATAATCATTGTGCTATTCCTGTTTCGAAGTACTACAATCAGATGCTTACACAGTACATTAAACAAATGCCTTGAAGGGCTAATTTCGCTAATGCTTTATTGCTGTTTTTGGCCATTATCAATTTTCACTCGGTTTTGTTTTCGACCCTATAATTATACGGTTATCTTTGTTTCAACTCCCCTTGTATGAAACCCTTATGATAATTTATGATAAAACTATAAATTATCTATAAATGATCTAATTATAGTATGATTTGGTTTTCAAGCTTACAGAAGGCAACGGAAGCTATAGTGATCTTTCTGAAGAATAGACATTTTTGGTAAAACTGAAGAATACGGTGCTGTGAGGGGGAGGAGGTTAGAAAAGTGTGCAGGCATTACTGGAATGAATTATTTTGACAAAGGGATATAAACTCTCCTATGCACAAATCATGCATATAATATAATCACTCAAATATATAAATCATACGAATTATGTAGTGTTTGACAAAGGGAAATAATCTCCCATTTTTTATGGCTCCGATTTCAAAATTTCCAAGCCAAAAATCTGTTTGAGATATCAGGGAATAATATGTTTGATACCGTGGCCTGACGGTCTCAATGTTTTCGATCCAATTGCCACTTTATGGAAATTGAATCATGGCCATGTTATTTGGCGGTAAATTCACATAACATCGACATTTCAATGCACCTAATAATCCATGAAGTGGAGAAAACCAGTTTAATACATCTGTCAAATTGATTTAGTAGATGGATCTACTATATCTTAAAAACTTCTCGTCTGATGAAATTTGGGTGATAGGTCATAATTAATAATTAGCCCATTTTTTTTTTTTTTTTTTTTTTTTTTTTTTTTTTTTTTTTTTTTTTTTTNTTTTTTTTTTTTTTTTTATTTGGATGTTTGTCGAAAAAAAGCCAGCAGATAGCTACCAATTAATTTTAACTGTCTGTGTCTCTTTTAAATTTTGATAAATATATACTTTAATTCATGTAGAAAATTAAAATAATTTTGTCAGATTCAAAAAAACGGGAGGAGACTTAAATAAATTTGACAATAATAGTTTTTAAAAGCGTAAAATCATTATACTTTTCATCATCATTATTTTTACGCAAGGAAGCTATGTGCCAAACAAATTGACAGCCTATTTAATACTAGCCGTTATGCCCGTGATAACGGGCAGACTGTTTAAATAGTAAGTTTTATGCTCGTAGCTTCAGTGCAAGGGTGTGGCTCAGTGGTAGAAAATTTGCTTCTTAATCTGAAGGTCACTGGTTCTATCCCAGCTTATGGCGCATCAATTTTTAACGTTATAAATCATTTAGAGGTGAGTTATCGCCGTTGCCGTCGGGACACTACTCGATTTTATAAAAGATTAGGTTAAAGTAAAGAAAATGTTGCAACAATAATTAAAAAGTGTTTACACCGTTCCTTCGGTTCTCTTTTGAACAACAATTTAATTTTCTTTTTTTTTCTTTTTAATAATTTTTTGACTCGCTTATTTAGACTCACGCTACCATCTAAAAATTATATTATTTTCTGTGTCTGTCTATTTTATTATTCTCTACCTACATCAGAAAATGCCTCATTTAATTATGAATATAAAATATTATAATGGTTTTATCGATATTTAATTAATTTAAGTTATTGAAAAATGTAAATGTTCTCGTTTTATGCAAATTAGTGCCAATAAATTATTCAAGAATTTAAATTTAATTCGTGAGCTTAGCATTGATTAAAATTGATGTTTTATGTCATCAGCTATTTTATTTATTTATTTTAATTTTTTTTTGTGGGGGAGGGGTTACCTAATATGACTATAAGCATTAAATATCTACAAAATATGAAATTGTGAATTTTTCCTTGTTTCTGCGCTTTAGCTTCAGTCTAAAATAATGACGTCAAAATAGAATAATTTTTAGTAGAAGTTCCTAATTTACTGATGACCTCGTATTAACTTCAACTTACTGAGAATCGAAAGGAGCCCCATTTTCAAGAGGGCCTTTTTATTTAACTTGCAATGTTTGTATTTATGTATGTATGTATATGTTCGGGTCAATTCTTGCAAC
The DNA here is from genome assembly GCA_001010745.2 of Gerris buenoi. NCBI lineage: Eukaryota > Metazoa > Arthropoda > Insecta > Hemiptera > Gerridae > Gerris > Gerris buenoi. Next base: position 140,498 of record KZ651988.1, on the reverse strand, counting down.
TGAATTTTAAAGCAGTTATCCTCAACCGAATAAATTGAAATTTTGCATACACATTTAGTTTGGATGACAATGCATGGTGAGCTAAATAAAGTCATTCTAAATCCAATATGGCGGACAGCCCAAGATGGCGAACTAGCTATTTTTTATGCACGTCCATGATATTGGTATCAAATGAAAGGGTTCGCTGAGAAGATTACGAATAAAAGCTTGGTTTTAAAATATTTCTTTTTATAATCAACTTATTACTACTTTTTATTAGCTTGCTTTCTTGTTTGTCCGGTACAAATCTTTCAATAGATTTTTAATTAACTTGCTGACTAAGTAGAAAGCAGAAACTTGCAAAGATTATGTATTTTCGATGACAATACAATAATCAGTAGTTAGTTTTACCAAATTATTACTTTTAGTCGATAAATCACTAAATTTCTTACATATTTAGGCGGTCAAATTCAAAATTAATTGTAACCAAAATTTACCCCTGAATATATTTACCCCCAGAATATACGAGTAAGTCAATAACTTATTGATGTAAATTTATAACTGGTTCAAGTTATTTAAATTAAAATTCAAACTTATATTATGATTGCATAAATATTCCATTAGTCAGATTTATGCTAAGTTCTTGATGGGCCGAATCCTTGAATACTTGAGACGAAGTATTCAAGGATGCCTTGGTAAGCTAGGGCCTTAATGCTTCCGACTTAGGTCTTTATTTTTAAATTTCCTTGGCAAGAAGTGAGGAAAAAAGCCTTTGGGGTTGAAAAGGCTTTTTTTTGGAACTAGAATGATGAGGGTATTTGGTTTGTTTCTTTTAACCCTTTAATGTTCTAGTTTAGAGTAAATTGTCTTAAAGAACCTTAAGCGGATTTAGAAGAAAACAAATAGTGAAAAACTTCACTAAGTAAAAACGACTTACCTTAGCTGGCTTTGAACCTACGACCTCCTTACTCGAATAAGCACTTAATTTAAATCAATGGAGTTATCGATCAGACACCTAATAATAAATGTGGGTTCATAGATAGCGGAGCTCAGTGCGTGTGGAGTATGGATTCATCTATGGCCTTCTTAAAGTGGAGACGCAAGAAAATGGTTCCAAACCAACTTTATTGCGGAGCCGCTTTAAAACTTGAATGAAACCTTCATTTTAAATCATTTTATTTTTAGGGTTTTGTAGATACTTCTCAAAACCCTTATGTCGAGGGTAACTTTTTGACTCAACCACTCAAAAATATTGAGGAGGCAAACATTTAATATACGCATGCGCAGAACGCAAAATTTGGAAACCTCAAAATTTTATATTTTTTTTAATTTTTGAGATGGGTATCAAATGAAAGTTACTGAAGAGCAGATTACAAATATATATAGCTTTTTATAACTACTATGATTTTACCGTAACAAATGCGTTTTTAGCGCCAAAAGTTCCCTTAAAAAAAGTCCCCCCCCCCGTCCTTTCCACTCTATCAGGACTGGTCCAAAAAATATGAAATTATTCATGTTAATACCTTATGGAGAGGCGATGATAATTTCCTAAAACATTTAATTTATCTTGTTGTTATTACCGATATAAAACATTGTGAACCCCTGGGGGATCGAACCAGGGACATTTCTTGAGGTCGAAGAAAATCATAATTACATAACGTGTATGCTTTTATCCACAAAACCCTAAAAAAATACTTGGACGCAAAAAACAAAAAAAAAAATTGAAAATAAGACGTTTTAAAAAATGGCATTTTTATATTAATTATTACAGAAAAACGAAATTTATTTGAAGAAATCTATTAAAAATGTCAAAAAAAAAATCAATGAAATCAGTGAAAAATCATAACAAACTTAATACTGTTAATGCATTATATTTTATTGTAAAATTATGTTTGATGCAGTTAATTAAACAAAGAAATAACTATGAACAACAGCGTTAATTGAGCTGTTTAAAATGTTTATTGTTAAATAACAAGAAAACGTTTAACAGCGGAAATTATCTCTTCCGAACAGTTTAAAACAAACGGCTGTGTTTTGTTTATAACCTGACACCTTACTAAACAGCGCAGCGTGGCGTAAACCAGCGAATACTTCTCCACGGCTTCATGAATATATTGCTACCTATATAGGCAGATACGCGCCGAGATCTGCTACCTGTGAACCCACCTAAGAGAGCGGCTGAAGTACACGCTGCTTCCGTTTCATATTCAGGTTTAGTAAGCCAGAATCTTCTCAGGTAGGTCAGAGTAAGCCAAAGATCTTATAAAATACGGATGGAGCACTAAACATACCTCCTGGGTTATGGGCTGATTAAGAAGTGTCGCCAAGAACTTGGAAAAAATGTACATCAAACTATGTATATCTCAATGTGCGTGCGCACAGGTAGGACGAATTTCTTCCCGACTGTTATCCATTGTTTATTATCTACTGAATGGAAGGTTACGTTACAATCTAGCATTTTTTTAAAGTTTTTAATGAAATCTTTTATTCTTTTAAGGGTTTTTATTTAATTTATTAATAAAATTTAGCTATTAGAATAGTTTTTAATAACCCATTAATTAATATTAATTTATTTGGAAACGGGTTATTTCTATTGCAGAATTATATTTAATGTATTAATAAAATTTAGCTATTAGAATAGTTTTTAATAACCCATTAATTAATATTAATTTATTTGGAAACGGGTTATTTCTATTGCAGAATTAGATTTTTACAAATTTTAACAACTTACCTTTGTAACTGTAAACACAATAAACAAGATTGGCTAAATATAGTCCAAAATCACAAAAAAAATAAATTAATTGTACACAAGAGGAAACAAAACAAAGCAAGGGAGAAATCACAAACTACCAAACAAGGAGAAATATGAAACGCGAGGGAAGAAAAAACATAACCTGATTGAATTTCTAAGAATTTTTTCCATTCTTCTCGATCTTCTGCAGTTATAACCATTGTACAATCATACGGGAAGAATCTATCCTACTTGGATCTTACTAGATTTTCCAAGTTCCTGGCGACACTTTCATCGCTTGGAGTAATCAGAGTAATTTGATCCTTGGAGTAAGCAGACAACTGGCTGGTTATGCAGGTTTTAGCATCATAAACTTTACTTAATGTTTATAAGTGTAGCTCTATAATAACCTTTTTCTTGGTTATCAACCTCTATATCTATACCAGGTGTTAATATACATCACTACTATAGGTTTAGCTCCATAACCTTTTCCTTGGTTATAAAACACAACCACCAGGTGTTACAATAATCAAGTACTTTAGTGGTTGCTAGTAGCTCCATAACCTTTTTCTGTGTTATAAACTAGTACTGCTAGGTGTTACTATAAAACACTACTATATAGGTGTAGCTCCATAACCTTTTTCTAGGTTATAAACCACTATCACCAGGTTTTACAACAAGCAACTACTATAGATGATGATGGTAGCTCTATCTCCTTTTTCTTTGTTATAAACTACCACTACTAGGTGTTACTATAAAAACACTACTATATAGTTATAAACTACTACTACAAGGTGTTAATATAAACCACTACTCTATAAAGTTTAGCTACATAACCTTTTTTGTTGGTTGTAAACCACTTCCACTAGGTTTTATAAAAAACAACTTCCATAGGTTACGCTAGCTCTATCTCCTTTTTCTTGGTTATAAACTACAACTACTATGTGTTACTGTAACTATAAACATCTACTGCAGGTGTTGCAAGTAGCTTTATCTCCTTTGTCTTGGTTATAAACGAATACTTAAAGGTGTTACTAGGAACCACTACTTTAGGTATTTTTAATAGCCCCATAACCTTTTCTTGGTTATAAACAACTAACAGAAGTTTGATTTTGCTTGCTGCTCATTTGTTATTGTACTATGATGGATAAAAAAAAACGCTGATCGCAAATAAGGTTTCTTACTATTTAACTACATACCTAATATGGGACAAATTAAAGAATAGCTCTTACCGAATTATTTAAGATATTTGTTTGCAATATATTGCAAAGTTATAATATCCAACACAAACAAAAAATTAAACTCATAATATATTTATAACTTATAACAATCATAGCCATTGAAACAATTAACTACAATCTCAATTAAACTCAAACTGACAATACGTCAAAACTATATGTAATTATAAGGTGACAATTTAATAACATTTGACATCCTACATCTTTTCCCCCCCTTGCAGAAAGCTTCCTAATCTTGTCCGTAATTGGCTCTAAGTTGATCTGCATGCATCCTCCGTTCCTTCCCCCCTACACTAACTATATATGATAACTCCCCTGTTCTTTTTAATATTTTCCCCCTGGTATATCCCCTCCCATCTTTACCTAATGCCCAAACCGAACCACCTTCCTCAAACTCTCTATGCTTCCCTTTTCTATCATGATAAAGTTTTTGCTTCGTCACAGCTAAATCCAAATTTTGTCTTACGTCGGGACGTAATAAATCTAACCGGTTCCTTAACCTGTGCCCCAATAAAAGTTCGGCCGGTGCCCTTCCTGTTGATTTACTCGGTGTTTTCCGATACGATAATAAAAATTCTTGTAACCTTTGTTCCGTTTCTCTACTCGTTCCTCTGGCAGCTTTCATCCTTTCCTTGAATGTTCGAACCACTCGCTCTGCTTGCCCATTAGACTTAGGGTGGTAAGGTGTAGTACATATATGCTTTATCCCGTTGTCCTTGCACCATTCATTAAAGTCATACGACGTAAACTGAGGGCTATTATCAGAAATTAAGCTTTTGGGTAAACCAAACATTACCAAACAAAACAAATTAACACTTTATTTTGTAGTAAACAAAAAAAAGTTACCTGAGTCAGGTCATCTTCTGGTGTGGTCAAGTCGTCTCAAACAACACAAAATAGCAACCTGTTATCGGAATCTTTAGATTGAATCAGAGTTAGCGTGCATTCTGGTCGTACCCCTTCAAATCTTTAAATTAAAAAAGCCTATCAAACCAGTTTCATTTTACAACGTTCTGAATTTATTACAATTCGATAATTGACAGTAAAAAGCACAATACTCATAAAATATTATATATATTTGTAATCTGCTCTTTAATAGCTTTCATTTGACACCCCAATCAAAAATAATAAAAATAAACATTTCTAGCTTAGCAAATTTATGTGAATTGTAGAAGAGCGTATTAAATTTTTAACTTTTGTATATCTCTGCTATGTGTGAGTCAAATAGTTACGATATTTTCAATATCAACTCTAGTGCTAATGGTTCTGGGTATATAAATCAAAATAACCACCGGATAGAGAGACTCTTCACCCTCGAAATAATGGGTTTCGAGAATGACCTACGAAACCGTAATAAAGGAATAAATAATAAAGAAAACCAATGAAGTAGATTATTGATAATCCCCACTGATAATAACCGGTATCAGAATTAGGTAATTACCTAAACATTTCATTATGGCGGAAGGCGGGAATATGATAAGCGGAAGTGTTTGGGTAGCACTTCATGAATTCTAAATCAGGATTATACGTGGAGACCTCGCCCAAGAGCCCAAGAGTGACAGCAGATCTGATACCGGCAAATAACGTAATCTCCATTAACCGTAAAACACTTGCCTTGGATCATTTATACACCAATAACCAATAAAACAATTTAGAGAGCAGTGCATTTAATGGCATAATGCTAATTCTCCCCTATTTTATATCGGAGATTTTTATCTTTCGTCTCATATTGCTTTTGAGCTTACTAGAAGTAACAGAAGCTATGTGATCTTTCTGAATTAAGTCTCCAATTTAAAAAAATTCCAATACAGAAAACCATTTCAGAAATTAGGGATTTGACATTAGAAATTTTGGGAGCCGTGTCTGTCTGCCTGTCGCCTTCTCTGTCTGCCTGCCACTCTCTATGTCTGTCTGTCTGTCGCTCTCTCTGTCTAACTGTCGCCCTCTCTGTTTGTCTGCCGCTCTCTCTGTCGGTCTGCCGCTCTCTCAGTCTGTCTGTCACTCTCTCTGTCTGTCTGTCGCCCTCTCAGTCTGTCTGTCACTCTCTCTGTCTGTATTTCGCTCACTTATTGCGGATCAACATACCTAGAAAACTACTCGTCCTAACCTAAACTATCAATTTATGGTCTTATTTTTTAAAATGCATTCGAATAATGCATTTTAAAAAAGAAGACTAAATTGACAGACAGACACGGAATTAAAAATGTTTTCTGAAGTCTGAAACTAATTACTGTCTTAGGTTTTTTAAAATCGGAAACCTAAAAAGTTTCGTTCTTAGACAACGATCACACAGCTTCCGTTACCTTCGGGATTGAAAGCAAAATCAAAACAATTTTGACAGATTTAACAAACGGAGAGAAAATTAAAGAAATTGAATACTAATTGGTTGACAAAGCATAAAATCATTTGGGTATACGAAAAGGATCGGAAGCGAAGAAGCTATGTTCCAAACTAATGCCAAATTGGCAGACCATTTTTTTTTTCTCTGTTTTAGTTTTTTTTTTTTTTTCTTATAATGACAACTGTTAAAATAAATTAATATTGTATTCAATAAATAAATAAAAAGTATAACATAATAATTGTAAGATAAAAAGAACTTTTTATACACTAAGTTTTTAAATTTTCTGTCATCTATATATATAAAATCGAAATACCACTCACTGACACATCACGATATCTCTGAAACCACTGGACCTATGACCATGAAATTTTGTAGGTGTGTTCCTCTTACCTCCTAGGTGCTCGCTAAGAAATCTTTTTAAAATCCGCCATCTCGATTCAAGATGGCGGCCAATTATATACAAAATTTGACAAGACGATATCTACGGAACCAATAGGACTAGAACCTTGAAATTTAAAAGTTAGCTTCCCTTTTTGAATTAAGTAACTTTTGATAAATGGTTAACCAATCGGGCATTTCGATTCAAGATGCCGGCCNGGAATACGGGGCGAAGTATTGAATACCCTTCATGATGCATATCGTTGAAAAGCTCTTTAAGAGTACAGTAATTGTTGTTATGTACAGATTTATCATATTTTAATTTAGGAGGGGGGTAACATGGAAAAATAGAGCTCTAGAGAGATGTCTTTTATACAAATTTTTAGTTTTATCCGAATTTGATTAATTTTTACAAACTTTTCCTTAAAAGCAAGGGGTCACAGTCTACATGAATTTTTGAAATTTAAATTTTGGTACAAAGGGGTACGGAGTAAAAGTAATGAATACAGGGTCAAAGTATGGATACCCTTCATGAGGTATATCATTAAAAAGCTTATTAAAAGAAAATTAATTGTTGTTATGTACATTTTTGTCATATTTTCATTTTGAAGGGGGGTAAATTAGACATTTATCTCAGTATCCCTGTTCATAATACAGTCAACGTATGTGCGTGTTTTAGTCCGATCTAGATGGAAATTTGTACACTTGACCTTCAAAGCAAGGGGAATATCACTGCCTACTTGAATTTAGAAATTTAAATTTTAGTACACAGAGGTACGGGGTACAAGTAAGGCATAATGGTTCAAAGAAAATAGTACCCTTCATGATGCGTATCGTTGAAAAGCTCTTTAAGATTACAGTAATTTTTGTTATGTACAGTTTTGTCATATTTTCATTTAGGAGGGGGGTAAATTTTGGATATTTGCAAATTATCTTATGAAAGAGGAAGGGGTATAGATATAAGTAGGAGGGGTAGAATCTAGATATTCTCAAATAGTAAATTAATTTAAGTTTTTCTTGCTGGTACTTTATAAACTCATTAATTTAAAATATTACTCCGTAGCGAAGCACGGGTATCCAGCTAGTAAATCATAAATTTGCGAAATATGTCAAAATGAAGATTGTAAATATGGGACATGCCAAAACAAATAAAACTACGTGCGGATTTTTTCCGAGCTAACTTTCCATTAAGCACAATTTGCTGAAAGATGGATAAAAGTATTAAAATAATTCATTGTCATCGTGTTCTGAACTATTCTAAAAATTTCAAATGTCTAGCTACTCGTTAAGTTAGTTAAAAATCGATTGCAAGATTTTTACTGGATAAACAAACAAACAATAAAGCAAGCTAAGACAAACGTAGTAAAGTATAGATTTTGCTGCTTTCATTCTTCAATATTTTCATATGCTAGAAGTTAAGTTGGAATTTAAAAATTTAATATCAGAGGCGCAAATACATGGTAATTTGAATTTTATAGATCAACGATATATTCATCATAATTTTAGAGATCAATTAATTTTAATTGGAATTTTCACATAGACAATTAAGCACGCATCGTCAGTGATCAAAATAATATTTAACATACGTCGATCAATTAATTTGACATTCAGTAACCTCTTGTTCTATAACTAGACGAATAACCACATGAATGTAATCCTTTAATTGCGTTATTTAATGATTTAGTAATTTTGTCCAAATAGGTGAGTTTGAGAACTAAGCTCCGTCGGCAAGTTAACAAATTGTAAAGAATTTTATTGTCTATACAAAATAACTCTGAAGTCTCCAGCTCAAACCATCCGGGAACATTTATGATTCCGTGTCTGTCTGTCGTTCAATTTTTGCGAACCAACAAATCTTAAAAAAATCACAGGGAAGTACTTGCCCCAAGTACTTTTTAGGGTTTTGTAGATGAGTAAGCATACCCATTATGTAATTATGATTTCTGGTCTTCGATCTCAAGAGTCCGGGTTCGATTCCCCGGGGGGTCACAATGTTTTTTATCAGTAATAAACCAATAAGGAATGCAAACTTTAAAAAAGCAAATATATATTTGTGTCCTACTCTTCAGCAGCTTTCATTTGATACCCAACT
>KZ651988.1:106089-117117 GCA_001010745.2 Gerris buenoi | reverse complement strand
TTATTATTATTAAACTTTTAACTATTAATTTTTAAAAATCTATTTTTTCCAGTTTGGGTCTAAAATGAGAGCCAGAATTTTACACATTTCTTAGAAGCAAGTTTGATCTCTTTATATAATTCTGTATGTGGTATACTTACCGTACTTGTGGTTTACTGTATGTGGGTCACTTGAGGGATAAATTTAAACAAACAACCTCCTTCAAAACACTTTCAGCTATTTATCAACCCTCTCTTGGGTCATCCTCAAGCCTATAACAGAAACATTTGATTGAGAATCTTTGGTCTTAATCAATATTTAACATTAATGAACATGCATTTTAAACTAATGAAACTCTGAACTAGTCATACTATTCATAACATTGTCGATTTCTAAAATAAATATTTCTTTAGTCACATTTACATTTATAATGTAGGAATTAATAAGAAAAATTGTTTTATATGGTCATTTTAATTGTTTGTTAAGTTATGTGGTTTGTTATTGTTATTATTGGTTTATGTGGTTGTTAGTGGAGAGTAATTGTGAACTTTGTGATATCAAGTTACCAAATAGGTAATTATTTGTGACTAAAGAAATATTTATTTTAGAAATCAACAATGTTATAAATAGTATGACTAGTTCAGAGTTTCATTAGGTATGATATATTATTTTGTTATAGTTTAAAATCTATGTTTATTATTGTTATAAAATATTGGTTAAAACCAAAGATTTTCAGTAAAAATTTTCGGTTATAGGCTTGAGGATGACCCAAGAGAGGGTCGAAATACAGCTAAGGATGTTTTGAAGGAGGTTGTTTGATGACTGATGACCCAAGAGAGGGTCGAAATACAGCTAAGGATGTTTTGAAGGAGGTTGTTTGATGACCCAAGAGAGGGTCGAAATACAGCTAAGGATGTTTTGAAGGAGGTTGTTTGATGACCCAAAAGAGGGTCGAAATACAGCTAAGGATGTTTTGAAGGAGGTTGTTTGATGACTGATGACCCAAGAGAGGGTCGAAATACAGCTAAGGATGTTTTGAAGGAGGTTGTTTGTTTGAGTTTATCCCTCAAGTGACTCATCAATAAATCTGGAAAAAAATGGAAATTTCTGTTTATATTTCTGTGTATGGGAGGTAAAAGGCACTATGTGCCAAATTTAAATTTTTCGGGAGAGCTACTTTAATGTTTTGTTTTTTTTTTACTTATTTTACCTCCCCAGCATGTTGGTTCATAGTGACTTTTCCAACTGGCTAAATTCGTGAGATTTAGGTTTAGGACATCATATACTTGTACCTCTAAAAAAGGGGGGAAAAATGAATAGGAAACTGTTAAAACCTCAATTTCATAAAAAAAGGAGATAGTGCCCTTTACCTCCCATACACAGAAATATAAACAGAAATTTCCATTTTAACTCTCTATGCTGAATGGTTTGGGAGATATGAACCAAAAGCCGTGGATAGAGGGTTTTGAGGGTGACCAACAAAACTCTAAAATCATTACAATTATTAAATTACCGTATGAATAAAAATACACATACTTATGCATATACATATAAAAACACTAACACAGTAAATAAATTCTGAATAAATATGGTTTTTTTCTTCATCCCATAGATCATTTTGTTAAATTATTAAATATTATACACGGGATTTTGTAGGTTTGAACGTGAAAATTTTATAAGTACTTCGTTTTCAGTAAACTATATTTTAATATAAGTTCACCTAATTCACCTCAGATGGACATTCCATTTAATTTTATTCTAAACTACGAATTTAGTATGCTTAATTTTATTTTAAAATATACTTAATATGATATTTATAAAAAATGTAATACATCTAACTACTTATAAATTTATTTATACAGTAATATTTTTATGCACTCTACAGAATTTTATACGAAAACATTAAATTATTTAATGTTTTCCCCTGAATAAAAATTTAACTATTTAAAATTTTAACCCAAATTCTAGTAGGGATATTTATGAAACGAGTTCTAATTCATTCACACAAAAAAAAGAAAAATCTGACTAAGCCAGAGCTAATAAAGTAAATATAAAAATATAAACCACCATTAAATTATTAATATATGAAAAACCAAATAAAACTAATAATACATTTTAAATGTTCATATTTTTTTTTACTTATTTAACTCTTAATTTACAATTTAATTTTTAAATTTTAGGTAGTGTTCAATTCACACTACAGAAAGTTTAAATTTTAATTTAAATCAAATTATAATTATTATTAACAGCGGGAGACAGACAGAGAAAAATAGACTCCAGAGCCCGGACTCAATTTTACTCTTGTTTTACTTATTTATTTATTGATTTTTTACTTATTATTTATTTCTTATTTTTAACTCGATCTCATTTTAAGACTTCCCTTAATATTTTAAAACTGTAAGTTTAAATTGAATTAAAATTTAATAACAAAATTAAATTCGGAACGTTGATTCAAGTTTTTAACGGATTTACCACATTTCATTTGTTATATTTAATTTTCAAAGAGAGTTAACTTGTAGGGTAGATAAGCAGAATGGAATCATTATGGTTCAGTACCTCCATTCTCCCCCAACTCCAACCACATCAAAGCTCATGTTGTTAAGATTGTCACTGATTGATTTATTAGAGCTATTTTAAGACGAATTCATTGAGTCATCCTCATTATTTTATTTATAGTGACACTAATATTATTTCATAATTAAACGTGTAAATTTGAATTTTATATATAGAATAATTATATATTTATAAATCGAATAATATCCTTATGTGGAAAAAACAATCCTATATTATTTGAATGATATTTTCTGAAATGTAAATTATCTTACAAGCGTCTGCGCCAGGTACAGACGACGTATAGACATTTTTCTAAACTACTTTTTTGTCCTTAATACCGCAACTAACATTTTCAGTTATCACAATACTGTCTTTGTTCTATGTAACACTTATATTAAGAGAAAGAAAAAAAAGGGAGTTTTAAGATTTTCTACAGTTTGACGTTTGACTTATAATAGAAATAAATTAAAAAACCTAGATTCTAGAAACAATCGTGAACTTTATGTTATACGTATACATTACACGTATTACCCAGATACAATAATAAATATCGTTAATACTATAAGACAGTATAAAATAATTAATCATAGTATATTATATAATAAGACATTCAAAGAATATTAGAAAAGATAATTGATTTACAGAGAATTCATAATAGAAGTTTTAATATTAGCTTCTTGTATAATAGTAATAAGTAACATCTAACGAATTCTAATTATTATAAGATGAAAGCATTTCAAGGAAAACAATGGTAAATATAAGTATGAATTAAATTTACTTCAAAGATATTTTTTTCGCCTTAAAAACGTATAATAAAATTGAAAGATTAAAAAAANAGTAATATAAATCGTTTTGAAAAATTGTGTAACTACTTATATTAAAAATCCATTGGTCAGGGTAACTTAGACTTTGTAATAATCATTTTTTCCTTTGTAGATATTTGAAACGTTTATTTTTTTTTAAAATAGTCGAATATACATTAATACTGTCTTATTAAATAATAATGAATAATGGAGCTAGGAGTGGTTGGGAAATGCCGTTAATATGAAAATATGTACAAAATAGATTATTATGCAATTAAAGGTCGTATAACCAACAATCAACAGCCTGTGAAATTACATCTTCGTAATTACATGGTTTGTTTTAAGTGCAAGGCTGATATTTAGTTCCTACTGGGGATGCAAGAGTGCATAACTAAGAAATTTTACACTCAATCGCCTAAAGGCTTTATTATCTTAACAAATCTAAGATAATGGATTCGAATCAAAGGATCTGTTGGATGTTAAACCACCTCTAAATTGATTATCATTATCATTTAAAGAGTTAATTTATGATGGATAAAGAATTGGAGAGAAAGGCGCCACTGTAATACATTTTATAGCCCTCCACTTGTAAACATTCCTATCCTGTGCGGACGGTAAAGTTCTATATTACAGCCCTGGGGCCTGTAAAAATGCATGCATAATTTTTACAGGCTGCTAGTTAGAGAAGCGGCCGCTTCCTGGCCGCGGCGTGCAGGAAGCGCTAGCAGTTCTCAGCGTCAGCTGTTCAATTAGTAACAATCAATATTTTTATAACTGCGGTTTGTTTTGGTACTGATGTAACATTAATATGCATTTATTGTTTTGAAGATTACGGCAAAATAGTTTGCATGTTTAGTAATTAGTTTTTATTTGGTGGGCGATAAAATAGTGTACGCACCACAAGCATTAAACGATGCGACAGGCCTCGGCCTGTAATAACGCCCTTACTGCTCTAGGTACGTAAGTAGCTATTAAAGGAGTTAAATGATGTAGAATACCAATAAGAGTCTTCGAAATCGCTTGTTTAGAACTTTTTCATAGCAGCTCCTTGAGCATTTTCTATGCACATCTACATTACATAGTCAAACCCACCTGTCGTACCCAGACTCATTTAGATGTAGGTCCAACCTATTTAGACCGAAGGTTCCCAACTTGATGAATCCACTTTTTGTAGAAACAGTATTTTGAAGTTATATTTTCAATATTATAGCCCAGATTAAGTTGAATTTGGTATGTTAAATTCAATAGCTGGTTAAACATGAAAGGAGGATAGAAGAACTTGTCAGGAAAGTCACAATCCCTTTTCTTGTTATTTAGTGATATGTGATTTTCATACTTTCTCATATATTACGGAGAATATTATATTGAGCTGGTTAGACGTGGTGAAAGGTGTTTCGACGTGGTTGGAGGAGGTTAGACGTGGTTAGAAGTGGTTAGACGTGGTTGGAGGTGGTCAGAGGTGGTTAGACGTAGTTAGAGGTGGTTAGAGGTGGTTGGAGGTTGTTGGAGGTGCTTAAGGCGCGTCCACACTATGCCGATCGGCATCATTCGGCTTGAGCCGATCGGGAGAGCCGAATTAGTGTGGACGTCAAGGTCGGCCTTGCCGACGTGCCGAAAACCGAACCGAATCGTGCCGAATCCAACCCAAATTGGCTCGGTCCTGATCAAAGAAAGCCGAACCGAACCGAAGCGAAGTTTATAGTGTGGACGTGCCGATCGGCTTCAGTCGACAGATATTATCATAAAGTGAGGTTCGCAGACTAATTTCTACTAGAGTGGGGGTACTCGTGAGATGGGGTATTCATCAGAGTGGGGGGTTCGGCACTGATCGGGGCGTCCACACTACTAAAGTAATGTGGACGCCATGCCGAACTGAACGTGCCGAACCAAGCGAGCTGACCGGCACAGGCCGATCAGCCTCATTCAGCATAGTGTGGACGCGCCTTACACGTGGTGTGGACTTAAGCCTTACTTAGCAAACCGGGACTCAAAATCAAGCGTCTTTGTTGAGGGGTTGAAACGTAACAGCGCCGATTCAGACCCATAACAAATACACGCAAAATTGTGCGTCTTTGTTGAGGGGTTGAAACGCAACAGCGCCGATTCAGACCCATAACAAAGTCACGCAAAATTGAGCGTATTTGTTGAGGGGTTGAAACGCAACAGCGCCGATTCAGACCCATAACAAAGACACGCAAAATTGAGTACCGGTGTAGACTAGGCTCTTACATATAACTGGATTCTAAATTACATAATAACTTAATTTACATTAATAAATTTATGAAAATTTGAGTCACATGTACCATACAAAACATACGAGTACTGAACATCAAGAAATAAATTTTAGCTCTTGATTACTTCTCTGTTCATTGTATCGTCGGTATTACATAATATATAACAAAGAACTAGAAACCATAAATCATTTACGATGAAAATAGTTTGTTCTAGACGTGACTGGAACACGAATCAATACTTGAGCTTTCTGTTTCCAACCACATAAGTCAAATATGAAATTTATTGTTGAGACTTCAAGAAATACATTTTGTATAAATGCAAGTTTGATGGCAGGATAATTAACTCCACCCACTTCTCTACGCTTTATCATGTTCTCATAATAAGCCTTCTGCTGCGAGTGATGGTGGCAATTCAGTTTACCAGTTAACAATAACAATCTAAAATAAACTATCTTTATCTCCAGTAGAGAGAAAAAGTTATGATTTTGGATTAGTTATGATTTTTACTTTACTCCCTAGGTGCATAAATAACTATTTTATTTATTTAGAAAATAATAAATATGGATTTGGTTTATTCAGTTTCGTTCATCGATTATTTTTTCTTCAAAATGTCATTTATATTCGTCAGTTTGGTTACAATGCCTTATGGTTTATTCAGACGGTTTGATGGATATTATTGGGTCCCTAAAATCATATTATCTTTTGGACTTAACGGACCTTATAACTTGTATCTATTGAAGAATAAATAAGGCACCATCGATGATGATCAAAATGGATACATATTAAAAAATCTAATGTCTATTTTTTTTTAATGAAAACTATACAAATTAATTTTTAACTAATTAAATATTTCAGAACAATTGAATTAGTTATCCATGATTAATTAAAAAATTGTATTAAACACTAAATATAAGTACCTAAGTGAGATTTACTAAAAATTAAAAAAAAATATACATATTATATACAATTAATGAGTTATAATTTAAATCAAATTATAATTATTATTAACACCGGGAGACAGACAGAGAAAAATAGACTCCAGCACCGGGAGTTGAACCACGGGCCTCTACAACTCTACATGGTTCAAGTCCCGGCGCTGGAGTCATTTTTCTCTGTCTGTTTCCCAGTGTTAATAATAATTATAATTTAATTTAAACTTTTCTTAGTATGAATAATTACCAAAAACTTAAAAATTGAATTTTGAATAAGTTATTAAAATAGATTAATAAAAATAAAAAATACCTGTAGAAGAAAGATTATAATAACTCACCTGCAACAAAGAAGAACATTAGGTTAGAAAATACAAAAGATAAAACATAATTACACGACAAAATCCTAATATAAGTTTGATAAATCATTCTTTCAAGAGTTTTAAAAAGACAACTGAAACTCTTAAATGATTTTCTTTTTCTTTTTTTTTCCCCCTCTTATTATCAAGTAAGTTTCAGAAAGATAAAAAAAAAAAAAACAAAAAAAAAAACATGACAAATGATCCAAAAAAATGGAAAAACCAAACTTTGCCTAGTCACTAAACTGGGATAAACTTTTTAATTCAAATGGTAATATAATATTAATAATTATCTTTATCTATAGTTATAAAGGTTAAAATCTTATTTGAAACATACTTTATGAGAAAACGAGCTAAAATCAAATTAACATTTTAAACAGCACAAACAACGGGAACACACCGCAAAGGTAATTTCGGACATATTCCGGAAATTAATAGTTGAGGGTTGTAGTTTGTTGGTTGGCGGCGCAAGCGTGCCAAAGGACCAGTTCCCTCGATTCTACCCTATAGTTTCAAACTATACATTTATTTTTAATACATAGTTTAGTTGACACTCTTTAACATTTTAGAAAAACAATTCTTAAATTAGGTTAAGCACATTTATTCAATAAATATTTATCATATTGTTTACATGAATATTTTTAAAACTATATATTATTAGATCTATGCATATAGGGATATATTATATTAAGACTAATATATTATACATAATATAGGAATATATTACTCCTAATTTTGTATCACTTCTGGACCAAGTTTTTTCCAACACATTTTACTTGCATTGATGACTGCACAAAGGCTCAGTTAGCTTTAAACATTAAATTAAAATTGGAAATTCATTTATAAAATATACCATCAGGAAAAATCTAACCCGATAAAAATGCCAAGTTCCAAATCCCCTCCAAAAAATAGACTTCTAATGGGTGTGGCACATAGCTTCCTCGAATCCTATCACGTATTTCATTGAATTTATGCTTTCAGAAACCACTATTGTCTAATTTGCTTAATTGTTAGCCTCGTTTATTTAATGCGTCAAAAATATATACATTTTACAAGAATTAAAGTACAATTTAGCAAAAGTTAAAGAGCGCAGACGGTTCATATTAATCTTGGGCTATCTGCAGGTTACTTTCAATAAACTATAAAAGTTTTATACAAATCATATATTAGTAATTTTGAAGCTATAGGTGTAAATAAATGTATTTTTGTCTGCATGTGGAAGAGAAACAAATGAGCGCACACGGTTGAAACATATATGGGACCAACAAGGATCTAATTATTACCTATACCATTCAAATTTAATTAAAATCGGACGTGCAGTTTTTAAGCTGTTTGTTCGCAAAAATTGAACATCATACCGACAGACAGACACGGATACAAAAATGTTCCCTGATGTCTGAAACGGATTTCTGTCTTTGATTTTTTGAAATCAGAGGAATAAATATTTTCTATGTGATCGTTCTGAGAACGATCACATAGCTTCCGTTAACTTCGGTAAGCTCGGAAGCAAAATTAGTCAATGAAAGTATCTTTTGTTAAGTTCTTTCTAGCTTCAGCATCGTGGGCGTTGCCTTAGTTTTTTTAAGAGGCACTGGAGGGACTAACTATATTTTCCCCATAATATTTACATTATGACTGAAGAAAAACAAGGTTAAAGAGAATAGAGTATTATATATGATATTATTATTATGATATTAATCAGCCGAGGGAGATAATTATCGTGAAGGTAATAATGACACTTTACTCACGAGATACATACAATATTTTATCTCCAGTTGAGAGAAAATACACATTTTTGTCCATTGCCCAGTTTTTATTTATTATTTTAATAAATGCCAATAATTATAAGCATTTTTAACAGCAGAGATATAAGAGATTCAATATGAAAAAACAAATAACACTTGGAATTAAACTCAAATAGAAGGTTATTTAGACGAAGGTTATAAACAATGATAGAAAAAACAAAGAAGGTCGAAAAAGCAATGTCGCCAACCTGATTTCAACAAGCTATTCATTCTCTACTATTTATAAAATAACTAAGTTGGCATTACTTACTTTTTCGCCGTACTTTTACTTTTTCTCCCTACTTTTTGAGTTCAGGGAAGAAAAAAACCTGCTTTAGTCCCTCTAAACCAGTGGTTCCCAACCGGTGGTCCGCGGACCACAGGTGGTCCGAAAGAGCCTCGGGAGTGGTCCGCGAAAGGGTCCGGTAGCATAATTTAAAAAGTTAGAAGCATTGAACAACCATAATAAGGCACAGGGGTTTATTGAAAACAAAAGGTTATATTGGAACTCAATTTATTACATTATCTATTGAACTTCAAAATGATAGTAACTTCAAGGATCCATTTTATTCTGGTGTAAACGTAGAAGAGTTGTGGTGTAAAAAAGCCATATCATTCAAATATTCGGCAGGCACTTTGCGATATTTCATGTTGTCTTCGACAACATTTTTGTGTGAGCAAGGATTCTCGACTTTATTCTTTATTAAATACAAACAAAGGAACCGGCTAAACACAAGCAGTGATTTGAGATTAGCTCCAAGCAGGATTCTAACTCCTAGAATTCCTCAGCTTCTCAAACAAATTGGTGCACAAAAGTCATTCTTATATTAAAAAAAAGTAATTTTTATTTAATTAATAATTTGTAATTCATAGTAATTAATTGTACTAATAAGTCATGGTTTCTAAAAATCGGTTCTTGTTCCTTGGAAATCTTCCAACACTTGTAATTGGGTTGTCCATAAATTGGGGGGGGGGGTCCGTACATGATTCAATTTCAGGCTGAGTGGTCTGCAGTCTTCAACGGGTTGGGAACCAATGCTCTAAACTAAACCAAAATCATAAATTTTTCTTTCTATTGGAGATAAAATTATATTATTATTATGATATCAACAAAAATATACGTAGGCATGTTTCTGGAACTTGGCCTAACGCACTACCGTGCGCTCAGATTGTTACGATACAAATCAGTACAAAAACCTTTTAAGTACAAATTGAGGCCTTTCAAATTGTAGGCAAGGCAATAACAAACTTTAAATAAGTGGTCACAAGAGCACGAACCAATAAAATCATTAAGGCTCTACCGCTCTTTGAGGTTAGAAAAATCATTAAAAAGAAAATTTTATTGGTTCTAAGCAAGATATAAAAAATCTAATCACAGGCTTCATTCNAAAGAAGGTCGAAAAAGCAATGTCGCCAACCTGATTTCAACAAGCTATTCATTCTCTACTATTTATAAAATAACTAAGTTGGCATTACTTACTTTTTCGCCGTACTTTTACTTTTTCTCCCTACTTTTTGAGTTCAGGGAAGAAAAAAACCTGCTTTAGTCCCTCTAAACCAGTGGTTCCCAACCGGTGGTCCGCGGACCACAGGTGGTCCGAAAGAGCCTCGGGAGTGGTCCGCGAAAGGGTCCGGTAGCATAATTTAAAAAGTTAGAAGCATTGAACAACCATAATAAGGCACAGGGGTTTATTGAAAACAAAAGGTTATATTGGAACTCAATTTATTACATTATCTATTGAACTTCAAAATGATAGTAACTTCAAGGATCCATTTTATTCTGGTGTAAACGTAGAAGAGTTGTGGTGTAAAAAAGCCATATCATTCAAATATTCGGCAGGCACTTTGCGATATTTCATGTTGTCTTCGACAACATTTTTGTGTGAGCAAGGATTCTCGACTTTATTCTTTATTAAATACAAACAAAGGAACCGGCTAAACACAAGCAGTGATTTGAGATTAGCTCCAAGCAGGATTCTAACTCCAAGAATTCCTCAGCTTTTCAAACAAATTGGTGCACAAAAGTCATTCTTATATTAAAAAAAAGTAATTTTTATTTAATTAATAATTTGTAATTCACAGTAATTAATTGTAATAATAAGTCATGGTTTCTAAAAATCTGTTTTTTACTTCTTCTTCTTCCTTGGAATACTTCTAACACTTGGAATTGGGATGTCCCTAAATTAGGGGGGGTTGGTTCGTACATGATTCAATTTCAGGCTGAGTGGTCAACAGACTTCAACGGGTTGGGAACCACTGATTTAGACAAAGGTATTTCATCTCTAAAATGTACATTTTAATTTAAATCAAATTATAATTATTATTAACTACGGGAAACAGACAGAGAAAAACAAGCTCCTGCACCGGGGTTGTAAACCCTTCCTCTG
>KZ651988.1:91708-103160 GCA_001010745.2 Gerris buenoi | reverse complement strand
TTGTCATGATTTGAGAAACTAAACTTTTTCTACATACTCTTTATACTTTTGAGCGTATAAGAAATAATAATTCATTGTAAAATAATGTAAGCCAAGGAAGATATTAGGCAATATTTACAATGATCTAAAAAAAACTTTGAATTTTATTACCTTAATGGCTTGGTGGTACAACCCTTGTACCACATATAATAAAAAATAAATTTATTAATAAAAAATAAATTGTTTAAATGATTTGTTTGTTTTATTATTGGCTAATCTATAACAATAAGTTTTAATTTATAGCCAATTTCCTATTTTTTTGAACTTACTAAGCAATATGTGGTACAGCCCATGTACCACAAGACCACAAAGAAAAAATTTGTATGTAAGAATTTTTATCTCCAGTGGCCTTGTGGTACAACATTTGTACCAGCTATTTTTTGCTTTTATTTTTACCCACATGAATGAAAAAGATCTTAATTTAGATTTTTATTCTATTTTATGATGTCATTTGTCAGATGGGCAACACTGCTGTCAAAATTTGTAAAATTTTTTGTTTGGGAATTGGGGTCCTAGAGGTGGTACACGTTATGTACCAGAAAGCCTTAAAGGGTAAAGAAGTAGGGGCATATAAATGTATGTTTGTGTGCTTGTGGTAGAGAAACAAATGGAAATCAGAGACTTTTAATATTTTCGTTCTTCAATTTTACTATTTCGGTAGTATTCATACTACGGAAAGATTAAATTTTAATTTAAATCATATTATAATTATTATTAACTACGGGAAATAGAAAGAGAAAAATAGACTCCACCGCCGGGATTTATATTTTCCTCTATATTTCAGTATTTATATTTATCCGCCATATTCATTATCCTTATCATTATCCGCCAGTATTCATATTTATATTTATTTTATTATATTTATCCGGGATTTATATTTATCCGCCTCAATATTTTCAGTATAGCGCTCTAACCAACTAAGCTACGCAGGAGAATAACAGGTACAGGTACTAATTGTGTACTTTATAATTATAAGCGTTATTTCTCGGTCTAGTTCTATGTCATTAATGTTGACTTCTCAGACTTCTGGAAAAATTGAAAGCTTAAAAATTCGGGACAAGGTATAAATAACGTCAGGGAAATTCGTTCTCCTGCGTAGCTTAGTTGGTTAGAACGCTATACTGGAAATATAGAGGCCCGTGGTTCAAATCCCGGCGCTGGAGTCTATTTTTCTCTGTCTGTTTCCCGTAGTTAATAATAATTATAATTTGATTTAAATTAATATTTCCGTTCTTTAAAACCACACAGCTTTCGTTGCCTTCGGTAAGCTCGAAAGCAAAATCATCTGTCAATTAGTGAGGCATAAAGCCCTATCGAGTCCTTTTATTGAATAAATGGTCACATGAGTGTAAAATAATGTGGGTTCTCACTGGGAATTTAATGTGACGTTGTTTGGACCTATTTCGATACCAAGTCGGGTCACATTTATTTGCATGTATTTCCGTCGAACCCCCAGGACTCTGATCAATCCTGCATCTGATTGTCTGTCTGGAGGTCGTCCAGGCACCTGTATCTCCAAAAAGAACAGAAAACCATGTACAAGCTACTTTGACAAACCATCTCAATTCCGCCAAAATTGGATGAGTAATGGTAGGAATGTGTACAGACACAGAAGAGTGTGAGAGAGGGAGAGACCATGGGCGCAAGAGTGAAATTATTTGTGGGACGAACAATGACTAATTATGACCTACCATCCAAAATATATTGAAAATAGACGAGTACTTTTAAAGCTATAGTAGACCGACGTACAGGCACGAGCTCAAAAATGTTCCCTGATATCAGAAACGGATTTCTTTCTAGGAATTTTTGGCTAATCTGCAGTTATCCATACAGTCGAGAATCGCTTGGCGGCCCAATTTTGCACTTAAGAGATTATATCCCTTTGTCAAAAGAGTTCATTTTTTAAGATTTATACATTTGAAAGATTATATCTATATAATTAATGCATTTTAGAGGTGATATTCCTTTGTCCAAACAATACATTCGATTTAGGGAACATTAATTGTCTAACCTCTTTTCCTAGGTGGCTGGATAACTGCAGATTTACCGAATTTTCAATTCAAGGCTTTAAATAATATGTATGTCTTTAGATTGATTACAATTTTGCCCTTACCCTTATAGCTTGGTGTCCAAATTTATATATATTTCAGCTGTTTTTTGAAAACACGGTAAAATTACCTAATGTGAGTAAAAATCAGTTTGTATTGGGTAGTTAAAGTTTTACTTCTTTAGATTGTTACTCCCCTATGTTTTTTTTTGTTTTTTTAGTATATAAATGACTGAATGAATAACTATTAAGATAAAGGGATGTTTAGTCCAATGTACTTTGGGAATATCACACTTCTATTTTTATAAGGGGAGTAACAGTTTAAAGAAGAACATTCCTTACACGTTCTTTAGATTGTTACTCCTCTATGTTTTTTTTTTTTGTTTTTTTTTTAGAATATAAATGACTGAATGAATAACTATTAAGACAAAAGGATATTTAGTCCAATGTACTTTGGGACAAAGGAATATCATACTTCTGTTTTTATAAGGGTAGTAACAGTCTAAAAAAGAATATTCCGTACTCCTTCTTTAGATTGTTACTCTATTTTTTTTTTATAAGGGAAGTAACAATCTAAAGAAATGCCTTTAAAATAACAATGATTTGGAGTATTTAAGAAAGCTTGTTGACTTTCCGAAATATTAAATAATATTCTACAAAATATCTGTTGGTAATGTATAAGGACTGACATAAGAATATAAGTCACACAGTGTATTATTTTAAATTAAAAGTAAATGATATCCTTATCATATGGTCATAACTTATAATTTCAGAACAACGCTTTATAAATATTATACAAGATTTATTCATGCTTTTGAATCTATTTTTGTTTGTTTTTAATTATTTCTCTTATTTAAAAAAAGATAAAANTTCTCGCCCAAATATAAAAAGTAATCGAAATCACTTAATAGTAAATAAAACTTTTAAAGTAAATACATAAGTATAATATTAAAATAAATAAATACAAATTTGTCCAATAAGCTTATTTTATGTATATACTTAACCAAATTTAAATTCTAAAATAATTTATATAATTTATTTTAATGACCTTTCCAAAAAAAGGTGACCCTGCTGAGATTAAATAGGTGGTTATTTACGTGAATTTGTTTCGATATCTGGTGGGGTCACATTTATTTTTATTTATAATTCAGAAACTAGATTTTCTCAGGAAAGTGCCACATAGTGGAATTGGTATTTTACAGGACAAACATTTTATTTAAATAATACTCTTTGATACCGTTTTAGAGGCCGAATTAACAACACTGCTAATACGCTCCTTCTTTAGATTGTTACTCTATTTTTTTTTTATAAGGGAAGTAACAATCTAAAGAAATGCCTTTAAAATAACAATGATTTGGAGTATTTAAGAAAGCTTGTTGACTTTCCGAAATATTAAATAATATTCTACAAAATATCTGTTGGTAATGTATAAGGACTGACATAAGAATATAAGTCACACAGTGTATTATTTTAAATTAAAAGTAAATGATATCCTTATCATATGGTCATAACTTATAATTTCAGAACAACGCTTTATAAATATTATACAAGATTTATTCATGCTTTTGAATCTATTTTTGTTTGTTTTTAATTATTTCTCTTATTTAAAAAAAGATAAAAATACTCTGCCAATTAATGTGGCACATAGCTTCCTCGCAAAGAAAATACCAAATTAAGAAAAATACTTAAATATCAAAAATTTGGAACCGCGCAGCACNTTTTGAACTTACTAAGCAATATGTGGTACAGCATATGTACCACAAGACCACAAAGAAAAAATTTGTATATAAGAATTTTTATCTCCAGTGGCCTTGTGGTACAACATTTGTACCAGCTATTTTTTGCTTTTATTTTTACCCACATGAATGAAAAAGATCTTAATTTAGATTTTTATTCTATTTTATGATGTCATTTGTCAGATGGGCAACACTGCTGTCAAAATTTGTAAAATTTTTTGTTTGGGAATTGGGGTCCTAGAGGTGGTACACGTTATGTACCAGAAAGCCTTAAAGGGCATATAAATGTATGTTTGTGTGCTTGTGGTAGAGAAACAAATGGAAATCAGAGACTTTTAATATTTTCGTTCTTCAATTTTACTATTTCGGTAGTATTCATACTACGGAAAGATTAAATTTTAATTTAAATCATATTATAATTATTATTAACTACGGGAAATAGAAAGAGAAAAATAGACTCCACCGCCGGGATTTATATTTTCCTCTATATTTCAGTATTTATATTTATCCGCCATATTCATTATCCTTATCATTATCCGCCAGTATTCATATTTATATTTATTTTATTATATTTATCCGGGATTTATATTTATCCGCCTCAATATTTTCAGNAAATGGATAATTCCGTTGAAATCTCAAAAAAAAAAATGTTTTGGTGAAAACAATACTTTTCCTACTATTAGTAGTGAGGAAAAGTAAAAAGCTACAAGTGTTCCCGAAATTTTAGTTTCTATCTATTCTGGAAGTCACTTATATCTTCGATAGAGTGAGTCAGTGAACTTCACCTTTTGAAAAGACTTAATTAAGGGTTTAATTTAAGCTGCTCAAGCTAGTATCTTAAGGGTAGTATCTTAAGCTACTCAAGCTTAATGTGTTGCAAATGTTAAAATCTCATTTTTCGAGGAAGCAAAAATATGAGGGTGAAAAATACCAGGTTAATTAGTTTAAGTAAAGATTGAACCGATTACTTACTTAAACCAATTATGCATTCTAACTGGAACCAGACTTGCTCACTACTGTGCTCTCAGATATTAATTATTAAAAAATTTAATCAGAACTTCTAAAGAGTTAAGCCTTGACCTGAAACTGAAACCATCGTTTAAAGCGAGAGAGAAAGAATAACTTTATAGAGAGTGTGCCGATTAGTGAGGCACAAGCTTCCGTTAACTTCGGTAAGCTCGGAAGCAAAATTAGTCAATGAAAGTATCTTTTGTTAAGTTCTTTCTAGCTTCAGCATCGTGGGCGTTGCCTTAGTTTTTTTAAGAGGCACTGGAGGGACTAACTATATTTTCCCCATAATATTTACATTATGACTGAAGAAAAACAAGGTTAAAGAGAATAGAGTATTATATATGATATTATTATTATGATATTAATCAGCCGAGGGAGATAATTATCGTGAAGGTAATAATGACACNATGTTCCCTGATGTCTGAAACGGATTTCTGTCTTGGAATTTTTGAAATCGGAGACCTAAAATTTTTTCGTTCTTCAGAACGATCACATAGCTTCCGCTACCTTCGGTAAGCTCGGAAGCAAAATAAAAATGGGGGAAAAAAATCTGTGCATAAGGGTTTGAAAAGAAGCCAAGTAATTTAGAATTATGAATTTCCACATAAACAGAACGAATGGAAAATAGGAAATATTCAAAGAGAAGGAAATATAACCAGAAAAAGGAAAATGGAGAAATGGAGATATTAGTCAATATCTTGGAAGGGAAATCCAAACGTTTCCTATTTTTCCTCTAGTCTCATCTAAGAACGGAAATATATAATATGCTTTTCTTCTCCATTCAAAACTAGAGATTTATCCTTCCCCTTTCTAACATTGAATTTAAAAAAAATAAATTTACTCTCTTTATAAGAACTCTGTTGAAGAAACTTTAAACAGAGGAAAAGCTTCTCGCCCAAATATAAAAAGTAATCGAAATCACTTAATAGTAAATAAAATGTTTAAAGTAAATACATAAGTATAATATTAAAATAAATAAATACAAATTTGTCCAATAAGCTTATTTTATGTATATACTTAACCAAATTTAAATTCTAAAATAATTTATATAATTTATTTTAATGACCTTTCCAAAAAAAGGTGACCCTGCTGAGATTAAATAGGTGGTTATTTACGTGAATTTGTTTCGATATCTGGTGGGGTCACATTTATTTTTATTTATAATTCAGAAACTAGATTTTCTCACGAAAGTGCCACATAGTGGAATTGGTATTTTACAGGACAAACATTTTATTTAAATAACACTCTTTGATACCGTTTTAGAGGCCGAATTAACAACACTGCTAATACGAACACTACAAATAGAAACACTGCTAATAACAACACTGGAAATAGAAACGCTGCTAATAGCATCACTGCTAATAGTAACACTGCTATTAGCCAACACTGCTAATAGTAACACCAATAATACGACCACTACAAATAGCAACAATTCTATTAGCAACAATGCTAATAGCAACACTGCCAATAATAGCACTGCTAATAGTAACACTGCTAATAGTATCACTGCTAATAGTTACTTGGCAAGTACCAAAACTGCTAATAGTTACTTGGCAAGTACCAAAACTGCTAATAGTTACTTGGCAAGTACCAAAACTGCTAATGTCAACACTGCTAATTGTAACACCGATAATACCAACACTATAAATAGCAACAATTCTATTAGCAACAATGCTAATAAATAACAAGTAGTAACAAGGTTAGTACCAACACTGCGAATAGCAACACAGCTAAAACAAATATTGCAAATAATAACGTTGCTAATAGCATCACTGCTAATAGTAACACCGATAATACCAACTCTACAAATAGCAATGATTCTAAAAGCAACAATGCTAGAAGCAACACTGCTAATAGTAGCACTGCTAATAGTTAAATGGCTTTTAGTAACACAGCTAGTACCAAGACTGCTAATAGCAGCACTGCTAATAGTAACACCGCTAATACAAACACTACAATTAGCAACACTGCTAAAAGGGACACTAGGGGTTAACATATTCCAAATCGAGTAACACCACACATAGTTGTGCTTCTGAAATTTCCCTAATTGACTTGCTTAATGTATCCAAGTTGGAATGCCTATAGGTCTGTATTTAGGTAGGCTCCAAATTGGAACCAGCCTGTGTTTATATTATCAGATTTAATTAAATCCGATAGCAGCACGGAGTTAAATTGAGGTTTCTCTTCCAAAATTAATTCCACAATAACATAGAAGCACTAACTAAACTGCGCAGGGAATATATTTATTTATCTCTTGCGTTTGATTTCGATATCTATGGATCTTTATTACTGGATGGGGCCTTGCTTTAAATTCTTGTTGTACTGACTAGTTGCCTGTCACGTGATCTACCTCGTTTGGTGTCATCAAAAATCGGTTCGAGACAACTCAGACAAACTTTCGCATATTATACGTTCATAATTACTCAGCCCAGTGTTTTCCATTTATTGGTTTTCGTATGTTTATAATTATTTATGTACATTTAATTATTATTGAACATTTCATCCAAATTTATCATAAAAATAACTTCTCCTGGGTGGGTAATCGAACCCGGGGTCTCTCCATCTGCGTTTTAAGCTAGATTCTCAGGAAAAAGATTTTTCCCGGGAAAAACAATTATAAGAGTGATGTGAGTGAGGATTTAAGTAATAGAATTCAAAGTAATAGTACTGTGAAAAAATCACAGGGAAGTACTTGCCCCAAGTACTTTTTAGGGTTTTGTAGATGAGTAAGCATACCCATTATGTAATTATGATTTCTTGTCTTGGATCTCAAGAGTCCCGGCTTCGATCCCCCGGGGGGTCACAATGTTTTTTATCAGTAATAAACCAATAAGGAATGAAAAATTTAAAAAAGCGAATACATATTTGTGCCCTACTCTTAAGCAGCTTTCATTTGATACCCAACTTAAAATTTAAAACAAATAAAATTTTGGGCGCACTTCAATTTTTCGCGCCCACAAATGGAAATTTTTGAAAATATAGGATGAACTCCCGGAATTTTCATCGCGCCATAATTAGGTATTAGCATGAATTATTTCGAAATTTTAGCATCAGCCCATCTATAGTAGTTGGGGGGGGGAATTTTTTTTGGGTATATTTTGATTTTTTTAACCTATAAGGAATGCAAAATTTAAAAAAGCAAATATATATTTGTGTCCTACTCTTCAGCAGCTTTCATTTGATACCAAACTCAAAATTTAAAAAAAAAAATTTGGACGCATTTTAAATTTTCGTGCCTTAAATTGACAATTTTTGAAATTTTGGGACGCACTTCCGGAATTTTCATTACCCCACTATAGGGTATTAGCATGAATTATTTTCAAATTTTAGGATCATCCATTATATAGTGGTTGAGGGGGGGGGGCAATTTTGGGTGTATTATGATTTTTTTGACCAATTAGGAAAGCAAATTTTAAAAAAGTAATCATATATTTGTAACCTATTATTCAGCAGCTTTCATTTGATACCCCACTCAAAAATTTAAAAAAATCTAAATTTTTGAGTTTACCACATTTTTTGAATTGCGCATGCGCATATTTAATTTTTAACTTTTGCGTAGTTGTCCTGTGTTTGGGCCCGGAAGTTACACCAGTGTTTAAAATTTCAGCTTTTTAGCTTAAACGGTTTGGGCGTTATGAACAAAAGAGCGACGGACAGACGGACACATCACCCTCGGCATAAGGGTTTTGAGAAGTATCTACAAAACCCTAAAAAGCAAATTAGCTTTGTTAAATGTAAACAACGTCGCTAAGATTGAGTTAAGGTGAAGAATTCTTCTTTTTTATTGCACTCGGGTGGAAAAAGAGGAATTATGAGACGCGCATGCGCAATCAATACAAGTATGTAAAGAATCACTTTCTACGCATCTAAACAGAGATACAATTGTTTATATTTTGTATCAATCTTAGAATAAAATGTTTAACTTGGAGATCTGAATTTATTTACACTCTAGACGTATCCTCAGATTAATAAATATTAGTTTATATTTATACTCTGATTNAGAAATAGTGTAATTGAATCGTGAAAACTCATAGACAAACTTCTAATTCACATATTTTTATGGTGATTGTCTTCTATTCATTGGTAATTTTTTCTCATATGATTAGTATGCTGCTCTCATATGTTATTATTGTTAACCATGAGGGATGTTAAGAAATTCAGATGGTTTGTGGAAAGTAGTTCACAGATGATCCCATGTTAACTTCAACTATCTGCACACATGGAATATTGCTAAATTGATACTTTTATTAATAATATAGCCCAGGCAAATTAAACATATGCTTCCCGAAAAATCGTCCAAAGCTGGAAATTTTTTTAATACCTTTCAGGGGTCCCAAATAAGAGTCCTGTGTGTTTGCCACGGATTCTGACTACTGCTTAAGTTTTGGGAGTCAATAAACCACGAAATGTTCGCACTTTTTTCAGTGTTTCGCTTATAACTCCTAAACGACGCATTCTACAGAATATACTAACCGTAGCTTCTTTAATAAGTATTAAAATCTTCGTCGAATGATTTTTAGTCCGTCAAAATCAGCCCAGCCGTTTAGGCGCAATCAATTTTCAAAGTTGGGCTAATTTTACCAACTTTGCAAAAAAGTTGATTCTTTGTTTAGTTTTTCGCTTACAACTCAGTTCACAACAATAGTAAAATAACGTTATTTTAATTGAAAATAAAATTGTTTATAGTAAAATATAGTTGTTTTACTTATATATAGACACAAGTTGCGTAACATACTTTATCTACAACTGTTGTATTTTAATAATAAATACAGAAAAATATATTTAATAAACTTCCTGTCGTAAGTTCGTATTTCTTTTTTGATAAAGATGACATTAATTCATTAGTTGAATTTTTTGCCGAATTAATTATTTCGGGAGGCGTATTATTCTCCTCATTTTCATAATGACATAGTATATCAATATTGATTTTCACTAAAAACTCGATATAAACAGTTACATTAATTAAACAAAAAGCAAATTAGCTTTGTTAAATGTAAACAACGTCGCTAATATTGAGTTAAGGTGCATAATTCTTCTTTTTTACTGCACTCGGGTGGAAAAAAGAGGAATTATGAGACGCGCATGCGCAATCAATACAAGTATGTAAAGAATCACTTTCTACGCATCTAAACAGAGATACAATTGTTTATATTTTGTATCAATCTTAGAATAAAATGTTTAACTTGGAGATCTGAATTTATTTACACTCTAGACGTATCCTCAGATTAATAAATATTAGTTTATATTTATACTCTGATTCATAAAATAAATTATTATCACAACATTGTATATAAATAATTTCAATTTTACTATTTTGAACATCATCGCTATCCTAATGCTTTAGTTAAATTTTAAATTTAACTTTAAACTTATTTAATGAAAACTTCTATAATATAATATTATAATGACTTATTTTAATTGCTCAAATAAATTAAATAATGTAACTTCATTTTTACGAAATGTTTAAAATAAACAAAATGTAATCACTACTAACCTATTTTACAAAATAAAATATTTAAACGAAGACGCTAAATTCCTTTAATTTAACGGCGAATTTGTATTAAGCTTTATATATTTAATGAGAGGATTGTTTAGTTAAAAAAGATTTAGTTTATTCTTGTTCTCAAAGCGCTACCTTGGGACGATGAAAACTTTCCTGATTTTGGTAATTACACGAGGAAATACCCAAGGAAATTTTTTTTTTTCAGAAAAGTTGTTTTTTTTACCATGATTCATGATCTTACAGACAGTTCTTCTTACGTAGTAATCAACACATCTTTAGTTAAGGGGGATGATACTCACTGATAATACTCACTGATGAAACTCACTGATGAGACTAACTGATGATACTCACTGATGAGACTCACTGATGATACTCACTGATGATACTCACTGATGATACTCACTGATGATACTCGATGAGATCATCAGTGTAAAACATGTCTCAAATCAGTGGCATTCTAACTCACCAGATTCGTTGGTGTTTAGCCCAGGCGCACTTAAGCGGCTCATACACTACACGTACATTGCACGGCGTGCAATGCTTGTCACGTCGAGAATCAAGACGAGTTTGATTTTCGGTGGGCCATGCACCCGCCCCGTGCCAACATGCTAGTGTGTGGGCCAGTCTCGCGCCACGTGCTAAGAGTGCAAAATCTTTCTGGCTAAAGCAAGGTGCAAAATCTTTCGTTCTTTAGCATCAAGGTGATTCTAGTTTGTATTTTTTGACAATGAGTTATGTATCCGCTTTTCTGTCTACCAATTTCTTGCCGTTGTTTATTGACGCTCACAGAAATCACCGTTGTATGTGGCGAGTTAAGTGCAAGGTTGTCTTTCTTCTTTAAAAATTTTTTAGTACATATTTCCCTTCTCCTCTGTGTCTCCTTGCTATTTTCATGTATCGCACAAATCAATAAAATCGCTCAGTAGGAGAGGCCACTTAAGTGGCCTCTGAAGTGAGTGTTTTTTTTTTTGCTTCCGAGCTTACCGATGGTAACGGAAGCATTGTGTTCACTTTTGATAACGAAAAAGTTTTATGCCTCCGATTTTAAAAATTCCAAGACAGAAATCCGTTTCAGACATCAGGGAACATTTTTGGTTCCGTGTCTGTCTGTCTGTC
>KZ651988.1:54023-71529 GCA_001010745.2 Gerris buenoi | reverse complement strand
ACAAATGTTTTGTGACTTTTTTCTGACATTAGTCTGGAGAACTACAATATATGTGACCGATGGAGGGGAGAGGGGTCAAGAAAAAATTTGGGGAGGGGTTGTAGAAATATTGGGGGGAGGACACTAAAAAAAATTGGGGAAAACTACAACTTGTATGTACTTTACTTTTTTTAGTATCCCCCCTTTTTTTCTTGACCTACCCCCCTCCCTCACATATATTGTAGTTCTCCAGACTGTCAGAAAAAAGTCACAAAACATTTTTTATACCACTGAAAAAGTGATAGAAATACAAAGACTCACTATGTGGAAAAATCTATTTATTTTTTTCTTATTTTTCATTTTTCTTACAAAAGTAAGGTCAACAGATCTTTTTTTACTTTTGTTTCGTGTTCCTGACAGTTTAAAGATATTCAAACGCCCAATATATATATTTTTTTTTTAAATATTTTTGGGCGAAAAATTGGGTCAAAAACCCCTAAAAACACTATTTTTCCGAACTTTAGGCGCATTTTCCGGAAAAACTGTATTTTGACTTCAGATTCGGATTCAGCAACCTCGAAAACATAAAGTTTAGATCAAATTTTCTTAAGGGCAGAAAGTTCGTTAAATTTTGCAGAACAGTGCTATTTGCTTAGTAATACATACTTATTGCATTACGCTCACTTTTGTGATAGAGCCACGCGATGCCAAGTAAACTATTTTGTCTGGTTTAATTTAGACCCTGGAGTGTGTGAATGTCTCAAATTAAGACAAGCAAAGATCATTTATTTTTTGTACTCTTATCAGTCTAACATCTTGCTTCTATTTTCGTCTGTGAGATATTGGTGTAATGAAGTAAGCCTTTAAGACAAAGAAGGGAAAGTATTAGATTAGGGAGGTTTAGGCACATCAAAGGTCTGAAGGTATTTTTGGAACAAGAGAAATTTCGTTATGAAGATAATTATTATGTTCCCTTACCCTGTTTCCTACACCATTTTGAAGTGTAAAATTCAGCATTGATCATTCCTAATCCATCGTTTTGGTGAAATGTTAAAACCATTTTCAATTATACTCGCCATCGCGTGTGGCTCTATCATTGAAGCGAGCGTGGTGCTATAAATATAAGACATTAGGAAAATACCTAATCCTAATGATTTAGGGTACGGCCACAGTGCACGCGGGTTCCAAATCAGGTTCAGGCTCCGAAAGCAGGCCTGTGATATGTCAGCTTGAGGAAAGCAGGTGATGGCCACAGTGGAGGCAGATAGAAATACGCCCAGACATAATGTAACGTAAACAAAACAAAAACAAGGAGTTTTCATAAGAAGTTTAGCGAGTTTTTTATGGCCACAGAGAGTTAATTTAAAATTAAAATATAGAAGAATTGCTTTTTATGAAATTATTACTAAGTTAAGGAGTGCAGAGGGGAATACCACCGCTTATTTGAGCAGTTGACAAATTGTAAAGAACATGAATCGTTTCTTCCTACATATAAAATTAAAGTGGAGGCATTCTACTATTTTATTTTTTTCAAAAAATAAGAAGAAATACTTTCGTGATAAGCGTTTCTTTCTTTTAACACTAAAAAAAATAAATCGAAACGAAGAAAATCAATCAAGAATGAAAAGACGAGAACGAGAACTACGAACTACGTAGTTACGATATCGTAGAACTACGAACTACGAAGTAATGTATATAACCAAGAAAAAGGTTTCATAAACAACTACAAATGCCAAAAAATAAATAGTAGTTTTTAGTTACAGTACAGTCCGTGGGCGCTGATAGCAGCCGAAATCTGAAACAAGAATGATCTAAACATTCCGGTAAAGCCTCTGACTCCGAACGCTGCACTGTGCAACCCCAGTTGCCTGCTTCCACTATGGCCACCCTGTTACAATACCACTGTTTATTTCTCGCACTTGTTTTCTGAGTCTGAACCTGATTCAGAACCAGCGTGCACTGTGGCCGTACCCTTTTAAAGAGGACAATTGTAGTATAGAGTATAAAGTCGAGTATTGAGGCAGCAGGACTGTTCCCTAATCCTCACGCCCCGGCCTACTCAATTTATGATATACCGGGAATTTCTGATCCATATTTCTGAACCAATATTACTGAATTAATACTGAATTTCTGATCCAAAAAAAAAGCCGAACAGTTTGACAGATAATGGGTAATGAATAGGCAGATTGAAATAAGTTAAAACACTCAATTGAATAGCTTACAATGAATATAGCGGTCAAGCATAAATGATTAATTTATAAAACTTAATGGCAACAGTTTTGCAAAAATATGTTATAGTCTGCTTGTATCCTAAATTATGCTCATACTAAATTAAAAGGGCATAATTTGCAAAAAATACTGATTTCAATATTCGTTACGTCTCTAAATACGATTGGACAAATACCTCATACTTAATTTAAACTGCTGAATATTCGTAAATAATTACCATCGGAATAATTCAGTTCAAACAAGGACAAAATTATAATTAAAAAAATTATTAACTGTTGTTTCACTTTTAATACTATATAGACATGAATAATTTTCGCTTTGTTTAGGCATGAAAAATCTTAAAATAAACAAAACAAATTGTGGAAATCTGGGTGGAAAATGTAAATATTCTGCCAATTAGTGTGGCACATAGCTTCCTAGCTATTTTGTATACTTTAATGATTTTAAACCTTAGAATAATACTATATATTATAGAAGGAGCATAGAATCGAAATCCTAAGCAATTAACTGATAAGAGGGTGAAGCCAACTTTTGCCGAGAGGTTGTGTCCCTTAGACCAGGGGACCAACATAACACTATTTTTTTTTCATTTAAGCTGGAGAAGGTTGGCCACGCTTTAGTAACTATTCAAAGGCCACTCACAAACGTCAAGAAAACAAGCCCTGCCATTGGTTATTGTTTACGTTTCACTTTGACGTCATTTTTTTCAACTCGCCGGCATGATATAATAAACATTATTTTTAGCATATTTCAAGCTAAAATAAGATAAAACACATCAAAAATATTACAATAAACTTAACTGACTATCAATAATTNTTGTTGTAAAAGGATCAAAGTCCTAGTACGTTTCGGCACCCGCTATTGTTGTAAAAGGATCAAAGTCCTAGTACGTTTCGGCACCCGCTATTGTTGTAAAAGGATCAAAGTCCTAGTACGTTTCGGCACCCGCTATTGTTGTAAAAGGATCAAAGTCCTAGTACGTTTCGGCACCCGCTATTGTTGTAAAAGGATCAAAGTCCTAGTACGTTTCGGCACCCGCTATTGTTGTAAAAGGATCAAAGTCCTAG
Organism: Gerris buenoi; assembly: GCA_001010745.2. Classification (NCBI taxonomy): domain Eukaryota; kingdom Metazoa; phylum Arthropoda; class Insecta; order Hemiptera; family Gerridae; genus Gerris; species Gerris buenoi. Next base: position 68,254 of record KZ651988.1, on the reverse strand, counting down.
TACGTTTCGGCACCCGCTATTGTTGTAAAAGGATCAAAGTCCTAGTACGTTTCGGCACCCGCTATTGTTGTAAAAGGATCAAAGTCCTAGTACGTTTCGGCACCCGCTATTGTTGTAAAAGGATCAAAGTCCTAGTACGTTTCGGCACCCGCTATTGTTGTAAAAGGATCAAAGTCCTAGTACGTTTCGGCACCCGCTATTGTTGTAAAAGGATCAAAGTCCTAGTACGTTTCGGCACCCGCTATTGTTGTAAAAGGATCAAAGTCCTAGTACGTTTCGGCACCCGCTATTGTTGTAAAAGGATCAAAGTCCTAGTACGTTTCGGCACCCGCTATTGTTGTAAAAGGATCAAAGTCCTAGTACGTTTCGGTACCAGATTCTTCCAAAATCATGGGTCGTTTCGGCATTGAATGTGTTTACTCATTGAAATATTTATTTATTATTACTATCTATCTTGTCACAATCATTATCTAATTTAATACAATATTTAGTATTTCATACACTATACCTTTTAGTCTTACTAAATATGTTGAAGAAGAAATTCGTACCAATGTAAAAAATAAAGCGGAGGAAGATTGAAGATTTGTGTTCAACTCGTCAAATAATTTTTGAACCTTTATCTATCCGTTTGAAATTTGAGATTTCAGTTCACTCCGGAATTTACGACCAATTTTACAATCAGCACCATTTTCTGTGGCATGTAATAACAGTGCTTAAGGAAATTCAAGTTAAAATTAATGTAAAATCAAAAAATGAAAGAAACGTCAGGAGTTACTATAATTCAGAATTATATAATTTCATTCCTTAGAATACATGAAATATACGAAATCTGAAGAAATAACAGTAACAGAATATTTATTTGATATAGAAAAAAAACTCAAACAAATACTTTGATTTAATGACAAATTAAACGAAGAAAAGACTCTCTTTTGCTCGGTTTTTTTTCAGACTGCATTTTTTTTAAAAAAAGAAAATGTATTTTGTTTACCTTTTTTAAGTTTTAGTACCTGAGGTACTGGTGCCAAAACGGGTTACGTTTTTCTCAGGTAAAATGAGGTCCCGGTGCCGAAACGGGATTCGCCCAGTCTTAGATTGGTGGCCAGTTGGAAAGAAAAGGAAAAAAGCATGTGATTAATTTAGCAAATAAATGGTAATTCTTAAAACCAAGTGTGGTCCAAATTGACCCACTGTGAACTCTATGATACAAAAACTTAAGTAAGACTATAGATTATGACGTGACCTCGGAGATTTAAGACGCACATTTTAATTTATCCAAGATCATAATTTGCTTCCGTTTTTTACCTAAAGTAACGAAAAATATCGTTTTCATTCTAAAGAACGTATTTTTTCGTTTAATATTCTTGGGTTTTCCATCAAAAAATAATCTTTATAATGAGGATGAGATAGTTTTTAAACAGTGATTTTTTTATTAGGCTATTCATAATAGATGATACAGGATGAGAGAGGTATGTTCGGTAATTCATTAGCAGAATATGTTGGTAGAATAATGTTTAATATTGTTTGTCTTGCTAGTAAACAATAATGGGCTGGTAGTAACCAGGTCGTAATGGCATCTAATTACAGGTTCTTTGCTTCTTTGGTTCCTGTCTTCACCTCCATAACAATTATGTCTCTAATCTTCTACTGTAATCTTTTAGTCTTTACATAATTTTTATTTGCCATTTTTTTTTTCCTTCACTCTTTTTTCGTGTGTTTATACTTTTTTTTCTTTTCTTTTCTTTTTATTTTTTTTTATTTTTTTTTTTTCAACGCATTATTTATTTTATATATAATTGAAGCGAGCATCTTACATTCAACTAAATATGCATTTTATCTGTCTGTCTGTCAGTAACGTTTAAAGTTTAACGTTTAATACGTTTAATAACTTGAGACACATAGTACAGTATGTCCACGGATTGAGTTGCCTATACGTGTAAATGAAAAAAAAAATCAATATTCGAAGAAAAGTCACTCTTCATAAAATCTCCTGCTTGTTCTTAAATGAAGATTTATAGTATTACTTTTTGATTAAAATGAACCCTGTACCCAAAAAGTAAAATTTCCTAAAATCGTACAAGAGTGAACCGGTCCAAATTTCGACTACACAAAAAAAGTATTCTTTATAATTTATTTACATAGCTCATTAGTCGATATTTTATAAATATTTCCCTTGTTGGTAACTTTAATAGTATCAAAACCAGAAGTACGAAGTACGTAGGCAATCAGTTTTTGGGTCGGAAAGGACAAGTTATTGTTGAGGTAATTTGTGTGATAGTTATGGGAGCTGTTTAGAATAGAATAAAAATCACAGGGAAGTACTTGCCCCAAGTGCTTTTTAGGGTTTTGTAGATGAATTAGCACACCCGTTATGTAATTATGATTTTTTTGTCTTCGATCCAAAGGGTTCCGGGTTCGATCCCCCGGGGGGTCATAATGTTTTTTATCGGTATTAACGACAAGATAAATTACATTTTTCAGGAAATTTTCATCGCCCCACCATNTGTGACTTTGATTTTAAATGTAAAATAAAAAAAAGAAGAAAAATGTGATAAACAATAAGATAAATAGAGACAAAACATTTAATATTTATATTTTCTGGCAGATTACGTTCTTTTTATTTATTTATTTTTATTTTATTTTATTTATTTTTATTCGTTCAGAAGGAACGATCTAGTTTTAATCAGATTAATAAAGAAGTAAAAGAGTTTATTACCATTGGTTTTTTCTAGAATGTTTAATATAAATGCAATTTTTGAGCTATCTTGCTGAGATTGTAGATTCTGGGGTAAGGGGATCATGTTTCTGAGATGGCTGTACATGGGGCATCGGAATAATAAGTGAGCCAAGTCTTCTGGTTCGTAAAGATTGCACAAACTACATAGCTCATTGGTCGCTATTTTATAAATATTTCCCTTGTTGGTAACTTTAATAGAATCAAAACCAGAAGTACGTAGTTGGGCAATCAATTTTTGGGTCGGATAGGACAAGTTAATGTTGAGGTAATTTGTGTGATAGTTATGGGAACTGTTTAGAATAGAATAAAAACGACTGAATGATGTTTCCTGTATTCTGCATAAATCCTCGGCTCCGAGCTTATTTTCTAATTTCAATATAATATCTTTTTGGACAGAGGGAGGAATGAAATTATTTAGAAGGGTGTCCAGATCCGTGTCAATAAAACTCAACAATGATTTGACTTGAGAATACCAATTCATCTTGTAAATGTTAGATGGGGTCTGGTCTAGGTATTTAAGACGTTGCAAGCAGATACTGAGGATATTGTCGGGGCCAAGAGAATGAATGCGGTTTATCCAATTTAGAACTAGTTTTAAAATAAATATGGATAGGTGTGGGATATTAAATTCGGCTCGCATTATATAGTGAGGGACATTTTTTTGAAGGGAGAAATAGTTTTTTAAGAAAAATGTTTGGGCGGCTTCTAGGTCTTGCAGATAGCGGAGAGCCCAGATCGGGGCTCCATAGGTTAATGTAGATAGGACGCAAGCTCTAAAAGTTTTTAAAGTTGTTTCTAAGGACCTGTTTCTAGCTCGGGAGAGGGTTTCTCTCAGTACACCTGAGGAAGCGCGGGCTCGACTAATTGCTTGTTTGGTAGCACCTTCAAAAACTCATTTTTTTGAAAAACAAACTTCGAGATAGTTGAATTTGTTGACCTTTTCTATTTCCCGATTATAATAGTATATTTTTGCCGTCATCAAGTTTCCCTTAAAGAAAATCAAAGCTTTGGTCTTGTCCAGATTTACTTCTAATCTATTCTCTATGCAGTATTGAGATAGTATTTTTAATTAATTGTTAATTTTTATTTCCGATTCTGAGAGTATGGTTAAATCGTCCGCGAACAGGAGGAGAGAGATATCCTTATTGCCGTCTATGCTAACACCTCGTGCCCCTTTTGTTTTAAAGTATTGCTCTAGATCGGAAATAAATAAATTAAAAAGTAAGGGTGATAAGATCTCTCCCTGTAAAAGGCCTTTAGTGATAGAGATATTTCTAGATGTTTGATTATTAGACTGGATATTTGTGTGAGCATATTTGTATCGGTCGGATATAATGTTTATAATTTTGTTACTAACACCGATTTTTTCGAGTTTATTGAAAAGGGAGCAATGGGAAATTTTGTCAAATGCCTTGCGAAAATCCACAAAAACAGCCACAATTTTACGTTTCGGTAGTCGTAAATGGTTCTGAACGAGAGTATTGAGAATGAAAATATTATCGAGGCACCCCTTACCCTTCCTAAACCCTGCTTGTATATCGGGAACTATGTGATTGTCGTCTGACCATTTAGTGAGTCGTCGATTAATAACAGAAGTAAAAAGCTTGGCTGAACAATTTACCAGAGAGATCCCTCTATAATTATTCGGGTCATCTTTATTGCCTTTTTTAAATATAGGGACCGTTATTGCTTTTAATAAAATTTTGGGTCCCTACATCCAAAATTTTATTAAATAATGTAGTAGTGTATAAAATCCAGTTTTCAGGTAAACTTTTGAAAAACTCATAACCTATACTGTCGGGACCAGGTGAAGAATTATTTTTTGAACTATTAATAGCTTCAAGAACTTCCTCGGTTTTTATTAAGGCATCTAGTATGGGGTCGGTGTCTATGTTAGGGGCAGAGTTATCTTTGTAAATCTTAGGATATCCGTATTGATGGGCCTCAAAGAAGAGATTGTTATAGAATTTTTCCCTCATTTCGATATTGACGTTAGTGCTATAGGATTTTCTTTTAAACTGACGCACGGTCTTCCAGAATTCGGCGGTTTTTTTTGTGTTTGTAAGTGCCTGGATACAGTTATCAAAGTACATTTTCTTTCTAGCTCGCGCTATTTTTCTGTATTCTTTTGTTTTTGATAGAAGTTCGGATTTGAAGGGGTCTATGATTTTTTTTTATTTTTTTTTTTTACATTTTCTAAGGATTTTGCGCATTTCACGTTTCGCAAAAAAACAATCTTTGTCGAACCAAGGTTTCGATGTTACTTTTATTTTAAAGGATTTATGTGTAAAAGTTTTTATCATATCTAATTCAGTTGCTACTTATTGAATTGAAGAAGTAAGATTGATGTACAATTGGTCAGGAGTGGACGATGGGTTAACGGCAACGAGAGGGGAATTACGCATAAAATTAGTATAGTTTTCCTTTTGAATTGGATCCCAGATAATTTTTTGAGTTTGGAGACATGTGTGTTCTTTGGGTTTGCAGTTCAGATCGAGATTTAGAGTGACTTTTATCGGCAAGTGGTTAATTATGGGTATATTAGTAAGGACTTTTAAGTCATTGATAGCGGATATTTCGTGTAATCTACACCACACCAAGTCTATAGTGCTTCCTCCCGAATAATTAACATGGGTGAAGCAACCTGGCCTGTCTGAGTAAGAACGGCCGTTGATAAGTACAAAATTTAAATACTCCATTAGTTCATTTAATAGTCGACCTTTTCTATCTTCTTTTGAGTCTAAAACAGATCTAGATTGGAAGAGATCAAAACTATTTTCGTCCGACGGGAAATTATTGAGTTCCCCCATTCGTGAGTTGAAATCTCCGCCTATTATACAAATCTCGTGCGGGTATTTACTAATTATGTTTGTTATTGCTTCTTGAAAGAATTCTAGAACAAACTCTAACTGTAATGAAGGTTTAAAATAGACAGTACCAATGATTAAAGACGATGTTCTGTCGTTCAGTTCGAGACGTATGAACAGCCAATACTCGTTCTTTTCTATTATGGTGACGGTAGAATCGGTGTGAGTCAGGACGGCGATGCCTCCGCTAGCCCTTCCCCGGCTCTTTTCTCGTATGGCTCTGGATGATGTGACTTGAAATTCTGGAAGCGCCATAGGGGGTTGAATGAGGTCATCTACACGCCAGGTTTCGCCGAGACATATCGCACTGAAGTCAATAAACTCGTTACTATTTTCTATGAAATTATTGTAGCCGTCGCAGTTCCAAAAAGCTATAGATAAGGGAGAAGGAGAGTGAGAAGCTGGGTTGTCTGAGTTAAATGAGAATTGTCACAATCTTTTCTTGTTTTTACGGGATGAGATAAAATAGCTGAGATCTAACCCGCTCAATTCAGTTAGTTTAGTCCGCACTGTCCTTTGTAAAGAAGTTCCAAATCTTCGTTCAGTTCAAAGCTAGTATTGTTTAACAATAGATAGTCGAATATAACCTTAGGTTTAATGTTTGTTTTTAACATTATTTCCTTTCTGATTGCCAGAAGTATAGATCTTTTACGGCGAACTTTCTCTGTGAAATCTCTCTGGACGCTGAAAGTCTGTATTTGCGAGAGCTGAACAACTACTTAAAATTAATTGAATGTCTAGTTCTCTAGGGAAGTTGACTAATAATAGTTTGGTTTCCTCCATTTTTCTGTTTGATGGATTTGACTGAGTTGATCCATATTTCGTTCTCAATATTGAGAATATCTTTGCAGAATTTTGTGATGGCATCCTGAGGTTTAGAGTTACTATCTATGACAATAACTCTAAATACAAGGTTGTTTTCTAAAAGGTCAATTTTCTTGTGGATGTCTATGTTAGAGTTTTTTAGGTGGGAGATTTCCTGTCGCATACTGCTGCTTTCTTGAGAGAGTTCATCGAGTTTTTTTAGTTATGGTGTTAATATCTTCCTCAGATGCCAACTTGGATTCTAAGCACATTTAATATATTAATAAAATTTAACCATTAGAATAGTTTTTAATAACCGAATAATCAATATTAATTAATTTGTAAACGCGTTATTTCTATTGCAGAATAAGATTTTAACAACTTACCTTTGTAACTGCAAACACAGTAAGCAAGATTGGCTAAATATAGTCCAATTCACTAAAATACAAATTAATTGTACACAAGAGAAAACAAAACATAAAGCAAGGGAGAAATATAAAACGCATGTGGTAAGGGAAGAAAGAAACATAACCTGATCGAATTTTTAAAGTATTTTTCCCATTATTTTTGATCTTCTACAGTTATAACCATACGGAAAGGTAATCTATCCTACTAGATTTTCCAAGTTCTTGGCGACACTTTTTTCGCCTATTATTCAATCCCTATTTTATAAGATCTTTTATACATGCAGACATCATGCTGAAAACTCCTCAGGAGGTCTAAAAAAACACCCGAAAAGGATAATTTAGTATAAATCTCGAAAAAAATTGTTTGGTGAAAACAACATTTCCTATACCATAGGTGAGAGAAAGTAATAAATTCTAACTACTACCGGGGTCAAACTGTCAAACGTGATGGAAAATAGCGAAAAATGTGAAGGTACTGCAAAAGTTATTAGTTTTACAAAATTACAAAGTAAATATAAAAGCGTTTCATCAAAATTAGTTTTCAAACAAATTTGCTTATCATATGTTTACTTACAACACGATCATGTCCAATCAAAATGCACAAAGAGACTCACCTGCAATACAAAAAAAAAAATAAAAAGTTAATTGCTAAAAAGTTACTTTTATTAAAAATGTTGATGAATAAAGATGTCTTGTAATAAACTTCTAAAAAAAAGTTGATTAATTCTAGCATTTATTTTGAAAGCAAAAGTTAAAAGTGTCAGCAAAATAACAAACAGGCTGCCAAATTTTAATAAAATTCTACTACAAAAAGGTTATGTTGAAAATAATTCCAGTTTTTATAAAAATGGTAGTTTTACATTAATTATTTTACAACTTTCGTTTGTTTAAATCTTTTATAATTAAAAAGGGAATATAATAATTCGTTATTCTGCCGTTAGTAGATAAAATATTTATGTAACTATGCAGCAAAGGAATCATTCCTGACTCGTTTAAAGATTACCTGCTTCGGTTACACCAGTTAACTATAGCAGGTAATTAACATTTTCCTACCTCGGCTTTGCCTCTGCAATAAGTTCGTTTTTGCCAATCCTCGCTTTCGGCTCGGAACTAAAACTTAAAAACTTGTCAGCAAAATTCCATTTTGCCCTAGTAACATAAATTACTATTTTTATCTCTATCAGAATAATCTGTAGATTTAACTTTCCAAAGGCAAAGATGGCTTCTATACAGTTCTATGAATTCTTTTATAAATTGTTTTGTTATAACGCCTTAGGTCTGTCATTGTGAAAAGAACATCAAAATTTCTATTAATTAAAAGAAACAAAATTATTCAAACTGAAATCCCTTGCGGTTAATCGAGGACAGAATGAACACTGACAAAACCGTCCTTTATAGCGTGTCCTCACACACAAGAGCCGACTTGAACGAACAAGTTTGAAAACGGACGGTAAATCAAGCTGCAGCAGATGTTTTTGAACGCCGGCAAAAGGGGTGGTTTTTAGCCACACACCGACCGTTTAAACCGTACGGTTTTCCCCCTGAGGTTAAAACTTCGCCAAAAAAGATCGACGTCTGTGGCTACGTCTGAGTGTGTTTGCATGTCTTTGTATTTTGTATTATTGTAGATCTCAGCAGACCCCCCTGCGGTTAAAACTGCCAAAAATGAACGTCTGTGGCTACTTTTATGGATCCTACTACAGAACCATCCAATTTCAAGTAAAGTGAAAGTCCCACCCGACACTACTGTCAACTCCAATCATCCTTTTCTATTAAACTGTAAACTCTTCATAATTAAATACTAATTTGCTTACTATTAAAAAAGTATTTCACTTTTTTTTTTCAATTTTCAGGAAGTATGGCCCCCAAATTTCGAAGCTATAATTAATTTCTCGATTTCGCGCCGGGGTATTATTTATCTTGCACTTCTTTAGATTTTTACTCCCCTTATAAAGAAAACAGAGGGGATTAAGAATCTAAAGAATGTGTACGGAATGCTCATCTTTAGTCTTACTCTCTTTATAAAAACAGAAGAGGGATATACCTTTGTCCCAAAATACATTGGACGATACGTCGCTTTGTCTTAATAGTCTATTTAGTTCATAATTTATATTCTAAAAACACAGAGGGGAGTAACAATCTAAAGAAGTACCATTTTCTGAATGCATGTATGAAAATTGTTATGGCCCATTTGTTTAGGATCAACAGCTGTTTTGGTTTAAGGCGTCTGTACAGACTAAAGACAGACAACGACTCAGGGGACCTCAAAAAGTGTACATCCACCAAAATCTAAAACCTTAAAATCGAATTTTCTACATCACAATACTTTCTCTTTACGTGAGAATGAGAATAAAAACAAGTAAGGCGCGCTTCACGTAAGTACGTGAGGCGTTAATCGCCGGTTTCTGTTCGATTAAGTTTAAATATTAAGTGTAAAAACTCCAAAATTTGTCCAGTTGTCTAAAATGCCGGAATGTACCTGTGTGCCAAATTTCATGTTTCTAGCTACAGTAGTTTATGAGTTGAAACAAGCCAACGGACAAACGACACCAACGGACAGACGGACAGACAGAGCCGTTATATACGGTTTCTTTTTGTACTTTGTACAGTTACCTAAAAGCAGCTATACACTTTCTGTAGACTATAGACTACGGACTATATTTTTTTTCAACCTGTTAAGGAGACGAAAACTATATAGCTTAAAATTGAGTTTTAAAAAAATCGTTTACTTTATTAGTAAACATATTTTATTAATTAAAAACCTATTATCGCGAGCATCATTTCAAAGAACAGTATTTTTTTTTTTAGGAAACATCAAGGTTCATGATTCGAAGACGGTTCAGTTCTCTTTGCCGTTTAAAAAATAAAATATAATTATATTTAAAAATAAACTGGAAAGTGGGGGTAGAATTGTAGAAGAGAATTTAATCAAAGAAAACACAGGGCCAAGCACCTCTTACGCTTTTATGGGTTTTACACTACTAAAAGTGTAAACGAAAACGAGACAAGAAAAACGAAACAGCAGTCAAAAGAAATAGAAAATAAAAAGTTTACAAAATACCTATCAGACATCCATATCCATGGGTCGAATTTTAATGTCATTAGATTATCGAACTTTATAAAAGACGTCAAAAGAAAAATGAAACCCTACTGTAGAAAAAGTAGTAGAAAAAAAACTGCAGAAAACAACAATCAAAAAAATAAAAAAAATAGAAAAAACGATACAATAACAAAATAAGAAACATAAGAACAAAATGTTACACAAATATAACAATAAACATCAAGACAAACAATGTACAAGGTAAAAGTAAAACACTAACAACAACGACGACAAAAACAATAACACGACAAAAACAAGAACACGTCTGACTGGACCCCACTTTCGTCTCACCCAGGATTACCAACTGTACGGTATTTATCGAGTTCAATTGTTAATTCATTACCATATCCACAAATACGGTAATTGGGCGAAAAACTACGTCTATTTTACATAAAATAGTTGAGAAATATCAAGCCTGATTTCTTAACTGATCTTTCTAACTTGGTCGCTCTCGCATCGCGCCTCAATGTAGTTTTTCTACCCTATGTTGCGACTGCGACGAAACCTAATGTTTTACGATATTTTTTTGTATTTATTTACATTTGTAGTGGCATACGTTCCGTTTCAGTTCATTTGGTTTTTAACTTTATTGTTTATCGTATCATTTTCGTGTTCTCCTAAAATGGTTAATATTTGTATCTTGTGAGTATAATATATTTTGGTAAAATGAGTGATAACTGAGAATCCTCCGGTTTTACCTCCGGTGGAGTGGATGATATATTACACAGAATTACATACATTTTAATAATATAATATTAAATTTTTTTCATGTTTTTTCTTCATTATTTGCTAAAATGTTATAAAAACATTTTATTAATTAAATTATATTTTCTTTGTGAAGTTATCGGACTGTGGCGGCAAACTCTTGCATTGCAAACTCTTGTTTATAAATATGTATGTTGCGTATTTAATAAATTATAAATATAATATACATTAAAATTATTAAATTTTGGTAGTTTTCATACTACGGAAAGTTTAAATATCAATTTAAATCAAATTATAATCATTATTAATAATGGGAGACAAGCAGAGAAAAATAGACTCCTGCGCCGGGACTTCAATTATTTAACTCCCGCGTAGCTTAGTTGGTTCAGAGCATCTGTACTGGAAATACGGAGGGCCCGGGTTCAAGTCCCGGCGCAGGAGTCTATTTTTCTCTGCTTGTCTCCCATTATTAATAATGATTATAATTTGATTTAAATTGATATTTAAACTTTCCGTAGTATGAAAACTACCAAAACTTAAATAATTGAATTTAGAATTAATTGTACAAGGTACAGGTACTAATTGAGTACTTTATAATCATAAGCGTTAATTCTCGATTTAGTTCTAATGTCATAAATTGACTTGCTAAATATGTATGAATATTGAAAGCTTGGATCTGGGGTATAGTTATCAGTTACGGTAGAGAAGAATCATTCTCCCGCGTAGCTTAGTTGGTTCAGAGCATCTGTACTGGAAATACGGAGGGCCCGGGTTCAAGTCCCGGCGCAGGAGTCTATTTTTCTCTGCTTATTAATAATGATTATAATTTGATTTAAATTAATATACATTACTTAAATATGGTTTATTGCTTAGATTTAATTAATAGTGAAATAGTATTAATTGAATCTAAGCAATAAATAACATTAATTTTCATTTTCTTGGAAAATATCTACTATCTTGGAACCAACAGATCCTCATTTCAATGAACATATAGTACATAGATGGAGCAATTTGAATTTATATTAATGTAAAATTGAGTTAGGTGCTGTTTGAGTGATTGATGTAAGAGCGAACATAAAACCAACGTATTCGAGAACTAAAGTTTCACTTCTAATTCGGGAGAATCTCTCATATTTTTATCGTGTTATCAGTTCTTTTGGTTGAACAACTTTTGCTCTCTTATTCTGAGAGAGATCAGAACATCCTTTCTCAGATTCTAGGAAAAATAATCATATCAAAGACTAAAATCTTAAATTAAATCTTGGATTTTCACACTAAATTAAGTATTTCCAGTCAATAGTTTTTATCAACTTAATTTTAAATAAAATTACTTTATCTCCAGTAGGGAGAAAAGGTTAGGATTTTGGATTAGTTTAGATTAGAGGGAGGAGGAAGTAAATCATTTCTTCCATGAACTCTAAAAGTAGGGGGAAAAAGTAAAAGTAGGGAGAAAAAGAAGGATTTCCAATTTAATTATTTTATAAATAGGTAGTAAAGAAAGAGAATGCATGACTAATGTAATGAAGTTGTTGAAATCAAGTTGGAGACACTGCTTTTTCTACCTTGTTTATCATTGTTTAAATATAACCTACATCTAAATAACCTTCTATTTGAGTTTAATTTTGTTTTTAAGATTGAATCTCTTATATCTGCTATTAAGTGAACTAACACTTATTGTTCTTTATAAATAATGACTGCAATGGATGAAAATGTGCATTTTCTCCCTACTGGAAATAAAATATATGCATGTACCTCGGGAGTAAAGTATAATTCTATATTTCGCCTCGCCCTAATCATCTAATAGCGTTATTAAAAAGTCTAATTCCCTCGGCTTGCCTCGGGATTTAGAGACCATGATTCCTTCGGCTTCTCCTCAAGAATCAACTTTTTTGCGCAGTGAATAATGGCTTACTTTACTCCCTAGGTGCATAAATAACTATTAATATTTATAAATTATAAGTTAATAATTATGGAAAGGATTAACATGTTAAGCCGTGTCCAGACTGCCCAACAGAAAAGAGGAAACGAGCCGAGAATTGGTCTCTGCGCATGCCCAGTCTAAAGTGCGCATGCGCATCTCAGACTGGGCATGCGTATGAGACAAATTCTTGGTTCGTTTACTCAGTTCTGTTCGGCAGTCTGGACACGGCTTTATTAAGGAAAGAGAGTTATTTTTATTAAATGTACAAGTTAAATGTACAAGTGAATATATTACAGAAATATTCTCTTATTTCAAACTCAATAATCTTTACTTATGTTTTGGAGACCTCCACAGGATTAAGCTAAGCGGATCCTGCTTTTAGTTAAATCTAACCAAATGATTCTACCTCTGTGATTCCATTCTCAACTTCAAATCCTCTTTAGTCTAAGCCTTCTGTTTTGATTTTCTATAAACTATTTATTTTTTACTAACTCAATTTTTTTTTCAGAAGGGTTATTGGAAAAAAAAGATAACGAGGATATTCTTTTCCTCATCCAATGAGCTTCATATAACGTAATCTCGTAGGCAGTAGAAAATAATTTGTAAAAAAAAGAGGTTTTGTTCTATGGAATTTTTCAATAAATAGAGTATCAAGCTGGATACATAGAGGTTGGAAAAATATGATAAAAAAAAATAAAATAAAATAAATAATTATTTTTTGGAAATTCGCCTTGTTTTATGATTGAAAAAATTGTTTAATGGAGGCTTAAAAAGAATGTTAAAATGTTTCACAATGTATTTTTAGGGTCCCTAGGCACAATCAGGGACCCTTATAATTCCTGTGCAGTCTATCGTTAACGCCCATGTATCTTCGAAATTAAACAACTCAAACATTTTAAAGCTTTACAGTTATGTTATATGTAAAATTCTTAAAAAATAAAAAAATAAAAATTGGGAAGCTCCGAAAAAAAAAATCTATTCTCAAAAAACAAAGGGTCAACTTTTTTAACAGACATGTGTCATGAGAGGTGCTAAACTAAAACGGTAAAGCCTTGTGTATACAAAAATATATATAATTTAGTTTCTTTTTGTATAATTTTATCTTTGCTCCATTATGTCCTTGAAAATCGCGTTTCTTTGAGATTTTTAAGTGAAGCCAAAATTTAATTTGTTATAAATTCATATTTATTTATTTTAATTTTAGGTTTCTGTACAAAGTACAAAAAGAAACCTTATATAACGGCTCTGTCTGTTCGTCTGTCTGTCCGTCTGTCTGTCCGTATGTCTGTCCGTCTGTCTGTCCGTCTGTCTGTCCATCTGTCTGTCCGTCTGTCTGTCCGTCTGTCTGTCCATCTGTCAGTCCGTCCGTCTGTCCGTCTGTCTGTCCGTCTGTCTGTCTGTCCGTCCGTTGGCTTGTTTCAACTCATAAACTACTATAGCTAGAAACATGAAATCTGGCACACAGGTACATCTCGGCATTTTAGACAACTGAACAAATTTTGGAGTTTTTACACTTAATATTTCTAAGACGGCGGCCCTGCCAATATAGCGGGTGGCTAAAAAATGTTTTTAGCTACCATGGCATGTTATACATCAATTTAAAGGTCTTGAAGTGTAGAAAAAGAATATGCAACTATATTACACTTAATATTTTAACTAAGTCGTACAGAAACCGGCTATTATCGCTTCACGT